>JAAGNO010022356.1:124213-177755 GCA_033439905.1 Ceryle rudis
TATATATACATTGTGGAGATGTAGTATATAACTCCTGATACTGGAAGAGATTCTTTTCTTTTTGGGAGTTTATCTGACTTAGTGCAAGAATGGATAAAATCAATTGCTTATCAAAAACCTTTCTGAAAATCTCGGTGTGCTGAATCTTCAGAGATTCAATACCATAACTGGTGTTCTTTAGGACAAAAATGGGCAAAGGTGAAAATTTGGCCTAACTTCATTGTAGTCAGAAATCTTAGATTCTACAAAGCTCAGCTTTTCCTACATACTGTCAGGAAATGCAAATACATTCTGTTGTTTTACGAGAAAAAAATCCTGGGAGCTGAACTGATGTGGATTTGTTAAAGGTCTTAGTTAATTTCCTTAGGGTTTACTGCATTCCTCTTCACTAGCAAACAGTATGTTTAGCCTATCAAAAATATGTTCTTCAAACAAAAGAACAGATTTTTCCATAGTTACTATAAATATTTAGAATTATAATTTTTGTCCTTTTCATAATGGGTTAGGAGATCTACTTTGAAATTCTCATGCATAATATAATTTGTTAAATTTAGGGTACTATTAAAATTATCCTGTTAAATACTGTGACTTTAATATTGTATTTGCAAGTTTCCTTGGGACCTTAATGGATTCAAATTTACGATAACTTGGGTACAAACCCATTTCTTTTTCTTTCACCTTTTTGCGTAGTCTTTCTATATGATTCACCTTTGCTGCATATTGTGGGTTTTTTTGTTTGTTTGTTTGTTTGTTTTTTAAATACTCTTATGTCATTGCTTGAAGCAAAGCTGTTGTACAGGTTTTTTTTTTGAGTAAATGTTGCTTCAGACTACTTTTAATTTTCTGAAATGCAAAGTAAGTGTATTTCAGGTTTTAATTGTTTGTCTTTTTGTTCTTTTCAAGAATATGTTGCCTGGACACATTATCAGTTTGTTATTTAAAGGCCTCATAAATGTGTCTAGGTTGTATTAATTTATGTTGCAATAGAATTCAAATTAATGCCAACGAGAAGATCTTTCAGTGGATGAGTAACATGAAAGGTATAATTAAATCTCTCTGAAAAAAATGACAGGTTATTTCATGAATGTCAGTAACATTTGTTACAGATATTTTTCAGAGTTATCTCTACCAGAACTTTAAAAAAAATGTATGCAATGTTACTATACTATTAACAAAATAGTAATTGTTCCCATTGAGCTGCCCGTTCGGGTACTTCCAGGTTTGTGATTATTTCTTAGGTTCATACTGTCCCCCTAAGTTATACTTTTACAGCTTCCAAAAAGTTCACATGGTGGTATTATCATAATGACACAGTGGCTTTCCAAGTTATGGGCAGAACATTTAGGTAAAAATCTTAGGCTGATCAGGAGTCTTCTGTAGCTGGTGATTACTGTTAAGAGCATTGCAGAGTTCTTTGGTTGAGGCATTACCTGAAAGATTAACCCACTGTCAAGGAATAGATGATATCTGAAGAATTAGCACAATTGGATTATTGGGAAGAAAAATTCAGTTGCTTTTGGGAGTATATCAACCTCTTGTGGTCAAATCCAGTAAGCTGTAGCAAAGAGATGAGTTGCCTTTTCCAGCTCTGGGTCTCTGAAGCACACTTCTTGGTGCAAATGTTGTGTCTTTGTGCTTTGTTTGAGTTGTTAGTGACAAAGAATGGGACACACTGATCCAGCCCTTTGGAACAGGCAGTAGTTGTCTGTTTAACTCCATTTCTGTAGAATCTCACATTCCATTGGACACACAAAGTTCATATCTCTGAAAATATCATGGCAGACAAGCAAGGAGTGGAGGCTAGCAGAGGGATTTTGTTCTACAGGACATCAGAGTGTTTCATGTCTTACAAACTGACATTTTGTACAAGTATAAAAAGGGTGTAATGTGGAACAGGGCCTCTGCAAGTCTGTAGTCTGTTGTCCCACTGGAAGTGTAATCTTGCCAAAACTATAGGTCAAGTCAGGTGTGGATTTGTATAGCTGAGTCTTGTAAACTACCAAGAATGGAAATGCCACAACCTGTTTGGATAACCTTTCCAGTTCTGCACTACCTTTATAGAGAAAAAGCCTTTCTAAGTAGCCAGTCTGAACCTCTGAAGGTGCCACTCAGTTGCTTTTGACCTTACAACATAATGCACCACTACCAAGAAGTGTCTGGTCCCATTGTCTATGTAATCCTCATCAAGTAGTTGTAAACTGCTATTAAATTGCCCTTTCCCTTCTCTTCAGCAGGTTAAAAATCCCAGCTCCCTCAGTCTCTGCAAACATCCTAAGCACTTCACCAACGTCATAGGTGCTTAGGACTTTGCTGGATTTTGTTCAGTTTCTCCACTTCAGCTGGGGGGATTAGAAGCTGGACACAGTGTTCTTCCAAATTTGGCCTCATCAGGGAGGAGCGGAGAGTGATTTCCCTTTCTCTGCTGGCCACATTCTTCCTGGTGTTAGCCCAGCATATGGTTTACTATGTGAGCCCACTGCTGGCTCGTATTCAGTGTAGCATCCAGGATGCCATCAGGTCCTTTCCATCTGGGCTGTTGAGTTGCCAGTTGCTTTTCAGACAGATGTGTGGAGCTCTTCTGCCCCAAGTGCTGAATTTTGCACTTTTCATTGTTCAATCTCCTGAAGTTTCTAAGGGTCCATCTAGATTATCACAGATGGAATTTTTGTTGTTGTTGCTTTACAGAGATTTCTTGACTTCCCTTAGTTTGTAACTGAGAGGTGAAGCACTGAGTTTGTATCATTAGCTATATCACTATGGATGTTTTTAGATTGGCAGTGTCTTGCCATCCGCTGTGCACAGTGCATATCTGCTAAGCTTGAATGGCACCAAAGTGAAATTTCTGTATGTTTTTTCATGAATCAATGTAAGTTTTTGGCTACCTCCAGCTGATAAAGATTGTTTGAAATATACCAAAGAGCATTAGACATTTCTCCTTCATGAAAGATGTCTTGATTCTTTTCTTAGTAAGAGAGATGGCTTTTTTATCTAATACCTCAAATGGTAAGTAGGAATTGCATTTAGTGTGCAGTGGACTTGAAAAAAAATCAATATTCTTTTTAGCTTATATAAAAAAAATCATAGGTTCTTAGGAAACCCACAACATATAGTAAGTATACTGAAACTGCCATCATTCCTTTTTTTCTGTGGAAACTATCCATTAAAGTTCAGGTACTAGCAACATCATTTCTGGATGCTGGAATGTAAGTACAGCTCCCTGTCAGTGATGTCTAGCATGATTAAGTTATAGTTACAAGTTGTCAGGCTCATTTTTCTTCACCAGCTATATGTTGGTTGGCAAGACCCAGGTAGGACTCCAATCCACAGTGGTACTGTCCTCTCACACGTGCAGGAAACAGAAAAGGTTATGCACCACCTGAATGTTGTCACTGGGTGAAGAATGGAGTTGAGGAATTCACTGCTGCAGCCATAGATGTGTGGATTCATTCATCTAAAGGTCTCCTCAATGGACTTCTCACCATTTCTTTTTCCAGTCACAGACACTGAAAGGTAGGTTTTCTTAATTTCTCAAAGGGAAAATGAACTGTAGGAAACCCAGTGATTTACATAGGACTCACAGGAAAATTTCTGGTGGAGCTAAGAACTAAGTCCAGGAGCTATATTACAGTCCTTATGTACGCAGTAAATTCTACTCAGTGTTTAAACAGGGAAGGAGAGGGGATATTCCAGCTTGGATACGGTTGCAGGATGTGATGTTCATCCTAAAACCAGCATGTGCTTTCTGTCAGGGAAGAGCTTTCTGTTTGAATTGGACTAATCTCTGGAACATATAGCTTCTTTCTGTGGCAAAACTGTTTTCTTTTTTAATTCCATGAACTACTCTCCCAGATAGTGAAAGTGATCCTACCTTTTAGAAATATCCTGTATGATTAATGTGCCTCTTGAAGTGCTTTGGATATGTAAGTCAACATAGACGGTAGGAGAACTTTAACAGTTAACTTGTGGGGAGAAAATCAGGAGGATGTAAGCAAAGAAAATGCTCTTTGAAATATTAAATGCATAAGGTTCTTGTTTTTGAACGCTTGAGGCTTGGTTTTGAAAGAAATGTAGGTTACCGTCAAAGTGTGAAATACTTGGCATTTGATGTTTTTGTAGATTACTAAATCAAACAAACAAAAATCCACACTGTGACAGTTCCAGCTCCTGCTTTCAGTTGTAGCTTATTTATTTTGTTCCAGGTTTAGCTTTTATCAGTTTGCATTTGAGGGAGGGTAAAGGCAGCAGCAGTTATGGGTTTGGGTGAAACATATTTCTACCAATGCCAGCCCTTTCAAGGATTATTAGAAACTGTCCTCAAACATTTCAAAAATGTTTGAGTCCTTTTCTCTGTCTCAAGAGAAATGTATGAGTTGATGTCCTTGCATTGTTACTGTAATATCTAGATTATATATGTAACATGGTCTTTTGGAGGCAGCTTTTTGGTGACCCTGAGAAGGCTTTAGGCAATATGTAAAATCTAAGGTCATCAGGGTTCCATGATCATTTTGGTTCTTTCTGATACTGCTAGCATTTGTTGCATAAGGAAAAGGAACAGATTTCCTAAAATTCCTGTTGTGAACAGAACATCTGTCTGTAGTGCTCAGGACAGAAATAATAATTGTCCTATTTCTTTGAGCCAACCTGCAGTATCTTATAGTTAAATACTAGGTTTATTAAACATAGTGTTATATATGTGACCAATTGTTATTATTTCTCTTGGAGATACTTCCAAATATCTTGGCCAAAATGAGTTTGTAATCATAGCCTGTGGGCAGCCGTAGTCATAGTCTAAGGTAGCAGATATTCAGAGAGACAAACTCTTGTTGCTTGGGAATGATAGTGTGTTGGAAACTGGGAACTTTGTGAAGAGAAAAGCAGTATACCATGGGAAACAAAACCATAAAAATTAAGAAAACACCTTGTCTGGCATCTTGGTTCAGGAAGGTAGTGATGCATAAGTTTGTTTTGCCCAAATAAGAAGTGAACAATTATCCCTACATTTACATTTACACCTAGCTGAAAGATTGAGCTGAAGTAATTGATACAATAAAAATTGTGTTTGGGATTTTTTGTTTGTTTGTTTCTGGTTTGTTTGGTGGTGGTTTGTTTTGGGGCTTTTTTTTCCTAATAGGGTTCCTCAGCCATTTTCTTGGCTTGCTTTCTATTCTTTTCAACAGTTCTGAATTATGGATAAACCTCACATGTATCGGCTTTGTCTTCTCTCTCAGTTCACTTGCAAGATTAACGCTGCTGTTGACCAAAGTTAAGCAAATGCAGAGAAGGCTGATATGTTTCCAATTAATTATTGGAAATTGTTCCTGCCTGTGAACATCAGTATTCAGTGCACACTCCTACCAGAATAAAATGGTTGGTCATTAGCTTCCAATCCTCTGTGTCTAAACTTGGTATTTCCTCTAACAAAACCCATCGTGGTACTCTTGAAAGATACAGAGGTCACCTTTGGAAGAAAACACACTTGTTTTAGTAAGGCTTTAGAGAATTGTTTTAGAAATTGTAAAACATTGCATTCATCACCACACTCAAAAGAATTATTTATTCACTTATTTCAGATGGAGTATTTTTTGTCTCATTCTCTCTCTAATGGATTGCACTTCAGCATATACAAATCATTTGTATGCGTCCCACTAAAACCTGGTGGCTGAAAACCATTGTCCTAGCTGGAAACCATGAGGATAGTGGAGATTTTCCTTTTTTATTATAAAAGTTGTCTTTGTTCAGATCAATTCTTGTCATAACCCTGTTGAGATTAATGTGGAACTAAAATAAAATGCCTCTGTGGAATGGTTGGGACAGGAGAAGCAAAAGAACTGCTGCTCTGTTAGGTAATTCATATGGTAATGGTTTCTGTAAAGGAGATGTGTGAAGAGCAGACTAAGAAATGTACCATTTTGAAAGGGGAGGTAGAAGGGAGAGAGTTACCCAATAGCAAGTACTTGTTCACATCAGAGTTGAGATTAATTTAAACATAATTTCCTTATTTATTTGATGTAAGCTGTCTAGTTAAGCTGACTTTCATTGGCTGCATCCCAGCTTGCTATATAGGTAACTGGCAAGAGCATCATCAGTTCATGAACCAAAGAATCCATCTTGATGGCCGGGCAGACAAATGGAGCTCCACAGAAGATGCACAAGTAACCCAGATACTTCAGTAGAAAATGGGGGTTCTTCACCACACCCCAAAATGTACTCACTAAAAGCAGGCATTGTCAAATTAATTTCTTTTTCCTTCACTTGTAATGTGGAAGGTGCTGACTGACAGCCCTGGAAATTAAGTCCTCATTTTCTCCACAGGACAGGTATAGCAAGGGCGGCAGCAATGCAAGCTTCCCCACATTGTCCTGCCAATGTTCCTCAAGCCAATTCTGAAGAGGTGACTTCTGGAGGTGAGTGGGTGGAAGAGTCTCTGTCCATGCAGTTATAGCTGCCAGGCAGTGGTTCTTGCGGGACAGACTGTTGGATGGAGAATGACCCCTTGTCTTGAACAAACCACCAGTCTTTAACAGATAATCACTTCATGTACTGTGAAGCGGCGTGGGCTGGATTCGTCGAGGTTGCATTATTCTGCTTGACTGCTGTCACATTTTGGTATTTCTTTGTGGTTGGATGGCACCTTTGCTTTTTCTTTCTTTTTGCACTGTTTTGTTTTCAGAGACTTTGTCGGTGCTTTATGTACACGTCTACAAAGTAGCATGCAAATACCTGAATGCAGTCTGGTTGTAAATGTGATACAGAAAAGCAGTTACTGGTGGCAGCCGTGTGTGGAAGAGGAGCTAGAGAGCACTAGACCAGGAGGCATGCTTTGAAATGCACCAAAAATTGATAAGAAAGTGAATGCTGGTTTCCAGTATCTAAATGAACTATTAGGTTTCTGTTGTAAAGCTGTATCTTAAAATTTTCTCTTTTCATAATTACTATGTAATTTAGATATTAACACCAATTAAGCCAGTAAACTAATGTACTATTTTAGGCAGATTTCATTAATTGTAAAATAATCTATCTAAAGTTAGACATACAACATTCTACACTATATGAAAGTAATGGGTATGTGTTGTGGTTACAATAGATAGTTTTCATCTAAGCCAGAGGATAAGCGATAAATTATCTGAGGGGAATTAATCTGACTGATGTGAGTTTTCAGAACAAAAATAATGACTGCTTACAAGTTTGACAAATGAATTCTCATATAAATTCCTGGATTTATTTTAGTGCTACGTACTTCAAATACATCGAGGAGTTACCCTGTTTTCTGCCAAATTTACATCTCTTAAATATAGAAATACGATTGAGAAAATGGAAACAAAGACTTAGCAAGGCTGTTAGGTCATGGTGAATTACTTTCATAGCTTCAGATGCTCTGTGAAGGGTTTGCAGTGTTTTGATTGTCATTTGTAGTTGAGGCCTGGAAGTGTGTCTAACTCTATGACTGTTTGTAAACAGGTATGGTAAGAGGACATAGTACAGTTTAATAATCGTATAAATTTAGCATTATTCCTGACTGTTTCCACAACATCTAGAATAAGAGTTAATTTTCCCAACCAGAGTAGACTTTCTGAAGGGATTTCTTGCTTTTTCTACTTTGAAGGATATGAATCAGAATATACATTTTATATACAGCTAAAACAGTTCCTGACTTCTTTTTATCAGGGTAGCAAGGGATACAGGTTTTGGTTCATAATTAAAATGAATGATAGAGTCCTTTTAGGAAGTAATCTGAGACTGATCCATAAATTAATTTTAAGTGAAGAACAGTTTGAGGATCCTTGTTATGACAATACATGGCATTAGGTAGTATAATGTTAGGCATTTTTGCTAATGAGACACCTTACTTAATGTTTCTGTGGTGCAAATAAATCACGGGGATTTGATTTTTCAGCTCAAACCTACCTCTGTGCCACATAAACTTTTGAAGATAATTTTGAAGATATCTTATCAGAAACCTTTTTTATAATACACCTTAAATTCATGTACAAAAATGCACTTATATCATTGTCAGTGCAAACACAAAAGCATGGTCAAAGAGACCATTTTCTTTACACTGTATTTTATTCATACTGCATTCATTTTTCTGTGTCTGTGTATGCTATTTGTGAATTCTTATTAATACAGAGTCTGATTTTTCTGCATATTTACATTGAATAATGGTGATCTAAAGGAGCATACTTGTAAAACAACATACTGCCCAGAACATCCCACAGCAGGATAATCCTCATAACCTTGATCCTGGAGTTCTAACTTGTGTAAGTAATTCTGTTGATTTCACTATGACTGGTCACATGAAGAAATGCTTCAGCATTAGGTTCATGGTTATAGATACTTAAGAGCTTCAATTTTATCACCTTTTCTTTACCTCTAGTTTTATCCTAGTGATTGTATAGCCTCGTTGGTTATGTCCAAGACTGGGAGTAGAGGAAAGTTGAAACAGTCCTCAGAGAGGGTATATAAATATCTTCTGCTGAGTTACAGTGAGTTGGTTTGAGGCTTCAGGCTCAATTCACAAACTCATTTTTCTCACTGACCACTAGATAACAGCAGAGTTTAAGGGACGTATTCGTAATTTTGGGTCAAGTGTTGGAGGTAGAGGTTGCAAACAAGTAATAAGCAACTCTTCAGGTACCTATTCAACGATGTGTGGACCGTGCATGGTCACAGTTGGGAAACTCCCACGCTAAAAAGTTATTTGATCCCTTTTTGTCTTTCTATCTGTGAAGATAATATAGATCTATATTTATATGTAGGTATTGCAGGAGAGACTTTACTTATTCCAATCTTCTGGAGGTATCTCTTGAAAAGCATTTCCCTAGCAGGTTTGGCGCTAGGGTGGAGTACATCAGGCTGTGTGAGACGGTCTGGAAGGAACTGTGTAGTGTTAGATTGTTCAGAAGGAAGCATTTATTTGATGCACTTAGAACTGTTTCAGTATGTCAGCACTGAACTTCTAAAACTAAATGACTGGGATGCAGCAGAAGGAAATTCCTTTTAACACAAACTTTGTCACTGGCATCTGTAAGTAAAAGGGAGACTGAAGTACCAAAGCTGGTGGAAATGAAAACTCATTGCTTAGGTATTGGGCTGTGTAGCTGATTTCATAGATGTACCAGCTCCTAACATGTTACTGTTTTGCAGTATTGTGTCGGTAGAAATTCATCACCTGTCTCTCCAGGTTTAACCAAGTTTTTATCCTCCGTTAATCATCTCTAGGTTGGCAGTTTTAGTTCAGCCAATCTCATTGGTGATCAGGATATAACTATCAATTAACAACTCTATAACAATATATATGAAAAGTTTTTATCTGTTTACTCTAGTTCCTAGTAGTCTGCAGCATTGCTATGGTGCCTGTAAAGGTTCAAGTGTTGGCACACATGAAACTCATTGCAGGATCATTGCTGATGCTGTGAACTCTTACAGGACAGGAAATGCATTTTTCTGTTTACACACAGAAATCCAACCCTGTCTGAGACTTTGGATATTCCTGTAATCCAGATATTAAGGAAATTTGTATTTATAGCAGTGTATGTGCAAGGAACAAACAAGGAAATAGTCCACCAGTTCCCACAATAACAGTTTCACCCAAATAATTATTTTCTTTTTGAGTACCTAACTCCGACTGTGAAAAAAGTATAACTGACAAATTGCTGCAGACACAGGATGAGATATGCATATGAAAATGAAAAGGTGAAGCAGAATGTAAATTATCTTTCAGGGGATTTATGAGGAAGCCATCTGATTGTTATCATCACAAATACAATGCCGGCATCTGTCATCCTCTGCATTTCATAAAAACCTAACTCACAAATGAGTTGAGTTTTCATAAAAGTCAAACAATGAGATCAACCATGAAGCCCCATGTAAAGTGCTTCTGGTTTTGTCATTCTTCTATTCCTAGGACAACTACTGAGACCTAACATCTCAAGATTACTGAGGTTGCTGGAATATAAATTTTCAGTAGAGTTTTTTCTACTTTAATATGTAGCAAATTAAAAGTTAGCAGAGTAAATAATGAGACCCTAGAATTGTGAGATTTTCTGGGGCAAAGGAAAGGTTTGTTTGCTCTTCAGTAATGTTTGAAGGTTTTTCTTAGGCTTATCTACTCCACATTTGGAATTGATAGAGAATTTTTCCTGCACTTTAATGGCTGTTACACCAGGAAGCTGTGGATTTTTGTAGACTTTATTTTACTTGATCAAATACTTTAAGCTCTTTTAGGGAGATGAAACAAGTTAGGAAATCACAGAATCATAGAATTTCTGAGGCTGGAATAGACCTCCAAGATCATCAAGTCCAGCCTATGACTTAACCCCATGACATCAGCTAGACCATGTCACTAAGCGCCACATCCGATCTTTCCTTAAACACCTCCAGGGATGATGGTGACTCCACCACCTCCCTGGCCAGTCCATTCCAGTGTTCTATCACCCTTTCCGTGAGGAAGTGCTTCCTAAGATCCAACCTAAACCTCCCCTGGTGCAGCTTCAGGCCATGTCCTCTTGTCCTGTCATGAGCTGGCTGGGAGAAAAGCCCAGCCCCTGCCCGACTACAGCTTCCCTTCAGGTAGTTGTAGAGAGTCCCCGCCGAGTCTCCTCCAAGCTGAACAACCCCAGCTCCCTTAGCCTCTCCTCATAAGACTTTCCCTCCAGTCCCTTCACCAGCCTCGTCGCTCTCCTCTGGACCAGCTCCAGCACCTCAATATCCTTCTTGAAGTGAGGGGCCCAGAACTGCACACAGTACTCGAGGTGAGGCCTCACCAGTGCCGAGTACAGGGGCAGAATTACATCCCTAGTCCTGCTGGCCACACTATTGCTGATACAAGCCAAGATGCCATTGGCCTTCTGTGTCACCTGGGACTCTCCGAACTAGCGTCCTGAGTAGACCAAAGTCAGCCCTCCGGAAGTCCAAGGTAGAGGTTTTACTGACAACCCTCCTGCCTTCACGACATATTGAAAAATCTATTGTATCATGGTCGCTGTGACTCAGACGACCTCCAAGCACCACATCTTACACCAGCCCTTCCCTGTTTGTAAAGAGGGGGTCTAGCGGGGCATTACCCCTGGTAGGCTCGCTTACCAGCTGCAACAGGAAGTTGTCATCCACACATTCCAGAAACCTCCTGGACTTCCCCATTTTTGCTGTGTTGCACTTACAGCAGACATCTGCTAAGTTGAAGTCTCCCACAAGAACAAGGGCTAGTGAACACGAAACATCTCCAAGTTGTTGAAAGAATATCTCATCAGTGTCTTTATCCTGGTTAGGTGGTCTATAGCAGACTCCCACCAGGATATCAGCTTCATTGCCCTTCCCCTTTATCCTTATCCATAGACTTTCCACCTTGGTGTGTCTAACTGAATTCAAGACAGTCAAAACACTCAATTCCTACAATGCTACCCCTCCACCTCTCTTTCCTTGTCTATCCCTTCTAAAGAGCCTGTAGTCATCCATTGCAGCACTCCAACCATGCGAATCATTCCACCACATTTCTGTAATGGCAATTATATCATGGTTTCCCTGGTGCATAACAGCTTCTAACTCCTCCTGTTTATTGCCCGTGCTACGGGCATTGGCATATACGAACTTGATCCGAGGTACGGATATCGCCTCCAACACCAGTATATCCCCCCAAGGCTTATGTCTAGCGGTCCTGGGTTTGTCCCCCTCCCCCTTTTATTCTAGTTTAAAGCCCTTTCAATGAGGGCTGCTAAGTCCCGTGAGAAGATCCTTTTCCCGCACTTAGATAGGTGTACCCCATCTCCTGCCAGCAGGCTTGGTGTCGTGTATACCAAGCCACTGTCAAAGAACCCAAAGTTCTGTTGGTGGCACCAACCCTGGAGCCAGGTATTAACCTCTGAGATTCTCCAGTTTCTTCCCTAATCATTTCGTGTGCCTAGCAGGATGGAAGAGAAGATTAGTTGGGCTCCCGAGTCCCGGATTAGTCTCCCTAGTGCCCTAAAATCATTCTTGATTGCCCTCAGACTTTGTGTGGTGATTTCCTCACTACCCACCTGAAAGATCAGTAATGGGTGGTAATCAGAGGGGCCTACTGGGTTAGAGATCTTCTTGGTAAAGTCTCTTACCCAGGCCATAGGGGGCCAGCATACTGACCTATTGGTTGGGTCTGGCTGGCAGATAGGGACCTCCATTCCTCTGAGGAGGGAGTCACCAATGATAACTACTCTTCTCGTTTTCTTAATAGAAGAGGTTGTCATATGAGTAGGCCATCTTGCCTTGGGCCACTCCTCCAACCCAGAGAGACACCTCCCACTTATGACCAAGCCTTCCTCAATAAAGGACGTAATGCATATAGTGATGAATGCAGCGCATCAGGACTTAGTAAATTTACAATAAAAAGCTACAACACTGCAGCACCACCATGGTGGTGGATGTAATCTCCCTTAACTCAGCTGATGAGGGAATGTGCAGGGGAAAGGGAGCAGGAAAAGAAAAGCAGAGGGGCAGACGTACGGGTTGTACTGGGTGTTTGTGCCCATGTGATGGTGAGTTGCAGCTGTAGCGCAGCTTTTGTGAGGAGTGGCCAGGGCTGCCCCATGTTGGAGCTGGTTCCAGATAGCTCCAAGAAGGACCCAAGGCTGGCCAAAGCTGAGCCCCTCAGCCACGGTAGTGACACCTCTGGGAAAACATTTTTAACAAAGGGCAAAATGCTGCACAGGCAGAGAGGAGTGAGGAAAAGAGAAGTGTGAAACTGGGGTGCTTCAGGTGCCAGAGCTGGCACTTCCCCACAGCCCCAGGATACACCAGGTCACAGCTGTTGGATGTGCCCTGAATATTTCTCCTTGAGCACACTGACAAAACAAAACATTATTTTGGCCATAACAGAAGGGGTCTGTGGAAAATAAACAACAACATCATGTCACTGAAATTATATGTGCTGGGGTGTTTAAAGAATGGCTAGTTTAAATAATTGTCTAATGATTGTCTAAACAACTTTGTCATTTTCTTCCTTTGGACTGACAGATAGAAATCCAGAAAAAGAAACAGTATTTGTCCCCATTTACATTCTAAAATATTAAAATTCTTTAAAATCTTAATTAGTTCTCTTTTGTGACAACTATTCTAAAACCCATTTAAGCAAACTATTAGTTGAGAACAATAATTGAAAACAAACTACTATTTAAGTGAGATTATCATCTATAAACATGAGGATGTAACTTCCTTCAAAATTACCACATAGGAAACAAAAAAGTTTAAGTCTGAAAACAGCAATCCAAAACCAACCATTCATACAGTTACCCATCTGCAAATTTCTATTACAGAATTAATCAAGCAGTTGTGCTGTTATCTCCCACACACTAGGTAGTTGTGAAGTCCCTTCAGTGAGATGAGTAAAACCAGATAGTAGTAGAAATAGTGGATCATACAGAATTAACGCGTTTGTCAAGCTGGCAATTACTGCATTTTTCCTGCCACACTCTCCTGAATAATTGTTATGTGGTGCATATAAAATCTAAGATAGCCACACCTATTTTGATATAAGATTAGGGTCAAAGAACCAGAGGTCTCAAAGGATGCTTGTTATTTTGTCACAGAGGACATGTATACTTTATTACAGGACGAAAATGAATACTCATCAAGGATAAGTTATCAATGGATACTAAGTAAAATAACAAAAGCATACTGTGCATACAAATTTATGTTGGAGAATTTAGGTGCAGACCAATGTTACTAGTTGAAAAAGGTAGCTAAAATCCCAGATCCTCCCTGGTCAACTGCTCAACAGTATCTTACTGGTCTTATCTTGCTAAGTATCTCTGCTGGCCTTATATCAACAATCTTTTTAGTAGTAGGTAGATTTAGTTGCTTCAACAGTACATTATCACTATTATATTGATCTGCCATTCATTTGTAACAAGCATTATGGAATTTTTATCTGGGCCACCACCTAAAGTTACAGAAAGAGTGGTAGATAAACTTTCAAGTGATGTACTCTGCTCTCTTGATTAAAGACTATCAGCAGTTTACATAGGCTGTTTACAAGAGAAGATTAAACATATCAAAAATTGTTTATTAAAAAAATTTCTTTTCCTTATGACAGTTCCTTTTTCCTTTCCCATTTCATTTAGACTATTTTTAACCCATAGAAACGGTAAATATTTAGAGTTTATTAAAATAAAGGGTTTTTTTTCATTTTCAGGGAGATATTTTTAAAGGTTACTGAAGGACATCTTATTCAAAAACCTAAAGTAAAGTTATACTAGGAAAAAACCTCCTAGTAGAAAGAGAAATTCCATCATCAAAAGTTGTGTTTGCAGCACACTCCAGTCAGTAAAAATGGTCAAAAAAAGCTCTTTTGTGGAGTGCTGCTGTAGTAGAAAAGTCAAATTTCTGGCACAACTGTCAACTAAAAATGTCATTTTTTCCACCTTGTAAATAGTGTGGCTGTGGTGCCAAACTTCTGTAGGAGTGACACAAATATACATTTCTTAGCATTTTACAGTCTTCATTGTTACAACAGGATGGTAAAAAAGAAAAAAAAAAGGTTAAGAAGACAAATAAGAAAATACAAAGAGTGAAAAATTTCTTAGAAGGTAGAGTAGATGAGCTAATTACATTCAAGTGATGTCTGTTGCCTTTGCTTTCATAATAACAGAAACTTTTTTTGTGTCAGGCTGATCTGAGAAATTAAGAAATTAGCACAGAAAAACTGACAAAGTGTTGGGATAACACATTTGTATCATCTACAGGAGCAGAAATAGAATACTAGTCAACACAGGTAGTAACATCTCCCATCAAAAATTTAGCTTTTCACACACTATCTCCTGTGATGTTTTGTTATGGTTAAGTCTAATGTAACTGTGATACAGCAACCCTTCTTCTCTCCAGGACAGCATCGCATAAAAATATGTGATCCAGCACAACTGTATCTAGATCATGAAATGTTTGCTCCATTTTTGCTCAACAAACATCTGATGCTATTGAGAATGTTGCCACAATTTGTTTGTTTGTTTGGTTGGTTTTTTTTAGCTCCTTTTTTCTATCCACTGTATGCGAGATATCAAACTTTTTACTTCGTATGTATGGTAGGATCTCAGGTACTTCAATGTTAATGACATTAGAAAGACTTAGCATTATAAATTCTCTTAAAATGTGAAGTTGAGATTTAGTTTCAGGTTTTCAAAAGCATCAAATCTAATTCATTTGAACAATCTTGCACATGCATATGCATTTCTGCACAGGACATTTAGAACAAAAATAGAGAAGGCCCTAGATATCTCTTCTTTTTAGTCTTATATGCAATTATTTTTGGATACTAAAATCAAAGAACAGTTTGGGGGCATTTAAGCTAATCCCTTACTTTTATTCTCATTTATTCTTGTGAAGTGACTAGATCAGGAATTCTGAAACTGTGGTACCAGTGGTATGTAAATCAGTGCGGCGCAGTATATATCAAAGACTTAAGAATCCAGGTTTTTACAGCTACACTGTAGTGAAGTATCACCCAGAAACCTGCAGGAACCTTGCCAGAATGAAACACGTGCTTTTGGCTCACAAAAGGAAAAAGGAAGGCATGCTTTACTTAAACATGTGTTTGGGGTTATTATATGGGCCTTAGGGACCCAGTGTATGGAATATGAAGATATGGGTCAGTGAAAGACTACCGTGCATAATGGAAATATGTAATAGCACAGGAACACCTATTTCTGCACATCGCTACTGGTGGCAGCAACTTAGCAACTAACGCTTACCATTACTCCTAGTCGTAAGACTCGCGGGCCAAGGACTAAGACCAAGAAAACTAAATTGCTAATTTAAATTCAGGAATACCAGCACACATGGAAGTTCTCTCATACTGAAACTATGACCTTTACCTTTCTGGTTTTATACATATTATAATCCTCCTTTATCCCATAGGCTGAAATGTATGTTGGCCCAACGTGCTGTCATATGCTTATCACCACATACAATTCCATCATTTTCAACTGTGTTAAAGTTCCCTGATTCTTCATTCCCAAACTGGGCGGTACAGTGGTGCTAAGGAAGAAGGATGGCACCTTGTCTGGGTCATGGAGAGCTGGTTTCAGAGTTGCAGTAGTGGAGTCCACTATACCATACCAGTCTGAGTCCCACCATACCAAAGCTGTTGCCAGTCACTCAGAAAAAAACAAGTCAGGCAGCAATGTGAGTTCTCTCCAAGTCACTAGACAGCCATTCTAGGATTTTTGAAAGGGTCATCTATGAATATTTGCAGCACAGCAAAATATATTGATAAGTTTGTTGTAAAAATTCTTTATCAAATTTCTGCAATACACTCCATATACAGAACAACTATGTAACAGTGAATGCCAGGCATTTCAATGAATCACAGAAAATAAAAACTTTACCTACATATCAGATCATGAACATCTAAAAGAAAAGGTGTGGATGAAGGTGCGTGTAAATTTTTTTTCTAAAAATTTATATGTGCAGATGCATACCCAAGTGCCAATAAAACTAGCAACATAAATATCAAATTGTTAATATAAAGGTTTTTTACTTCACACCGCCTAACAAAAAGATGCATTTGAATTTCAACTTACTTCTTTGGAAGTTTCATTTTTTTTACTTTTTCTTCAGCGTGTTCATCAGCAATTCCAACATGGCAGCCTAATGCCAGCAGGGTTCTAGGACACAGAAATCAGAGAGAAATCACTGTCAACATTTCTATATTCAAAGTTGCTGCTGTGTATATACATGGCACTGTTCAACAAATGAGACCTATGGAAATAACAACAATATGTAGAGATCAACAACAGGCTTTTCCTATCTGTAATAAGGTTTCTGATAGTGTTAAGAAAATGCCACAAGGTGTTCCTAAAAATTTTAGTAAAAATATGAGTGGACAACTTTAAAATGCAAATTATCATACAGTCTATTTCATTTATATGAGGCATCAGCTGAAAAATTCCCTGCCCTAGAAAAATACATTTCTGTTTTACTCATACTGCTTATAAACTCACTCATACTGCTTTATATCAAAATCTTTTAATGTTATTTCCTTCAAAGCTGAAAGGAGAAAAGGCAGGAAATGTCACTTGTTATCCTTCGAATGTGTCTCCTTCACAAAGAGAGGTTGTTATTCAGAGATTTTAATTGGATCTGGATTTTTTTAGGATATGATACTGAAGAGAGGACTGACAGCAGAATACGCAATAAGCATGAGGCCAAAACTTCCATCTTCATTCTTGGTATGGATGTTGCATGTTAATCCACTGCAGAGAAAAGGATTCAAGCCAGACACAGTGCAGTGTGTAATGTACCACAAGATTTCTACCACTGAGCCACTGACCCAGGCAGCACATTCTGGCCTGAGTCTGAAAGATGCAGCTCATTTCAGAAAACAAACACTCTCTACATAACCTTACGATAAGGTTGACAGTATTCTGATTACTTCAGACCTGTTCCTTTCCTTACAGTCACATTATACAGCAGTATAAATCTTAAGTTAAATTCATCTCCAGGATTTGATCTGCAACTCATCAATTATTTGTTCCTGCAAACAATATTGGATTAGCAAGTATTAAGTTACTCTAGTCTAGGCGCATTACTAAAATATTGCCATTGAAATGAAAACAAATCCTGGAGAAAAGTCAGAAACCACTTTAGAGTCAGATCAGAAATTTCTCAAAATTTGAGGGTGACAAACATATCTTTGATGATGATTACACAGAAGAAATCACAAGTGTAAACCTTGGACTCCATTCACAATTTTCCCAATGTGGAAGGAAACTGGAAAACAAGGTTTTTACTTGTTCTTATTGCTAGTTAAAACAGTATTTCCTAATCTTGCTTTAACTATATCTACTGCTCTTGGACTGACAGGGGAAAAAAGAGCATAAATATTGCTCTAGCAGTATTACTCTTGGCAGATGAATCGTGTTTCAAGAAGACTCTTACAGCATTTTTTTATTAGTGCTAGCTACATGAAGTAAGTCCTACTGTTATGGTCTGTGAACTCTGATTTAAAATTAGACAGTAAAATCAGATACAAGGAAATCAACATGCAGTGGCCACCTCCTGCAGAATACTATCTGCTAAGACTACCCCACACAGCTAAATTTCAACTGGCATAAATCACACATGATTCCTATGCAGTTATCACCAGCATGAGAACATAGCGAAGAGTGGAAAGCAGTACAGAGGAGCTAACCCCTGGTAACCCTAATTTTCTTCTAATGTAAGACAGGAATTTGAACCCTACATTATCTCCACTCAGACACAGTAAATTCAAATCAGAGAACCACAGGAGGATAAAAAGGCATACTATACTCATAGAACCTGAAAGACCCCCTAAAGCACTTTTAAAGCTAAACAAAAAAACCTAGAAGTGGCTGAATGCAGCCCGCAGCATAATATTGATATATGCAATTATCACAAATGAATGCATAAGTATGTAGAAGTGGGAAAGTCAGTCACAAAATAGTGAGTAGAAAAACAAACAAACAAACAAAACAAGCCCCAAGATCAAACTGCAATATATATCTATGAATGTGTGTAAGCAGTATGAACAAGCATATTTTAATCCCATGACATTTTCAGAGGTAACTCATTCCTCAATCCTGATGTTTCATATAGCATATCATTTTTACAGGTCATAAAATTATTAACTCACTGAAAAATATACAGAGATCCCACTATATTGAAATGTTTTGCCAGATAATACAGAACTTCCTTGCTGCCCTGATTTGAGTTAGAACTGAACTAATTTTGTTCAGTGGTATTCCTTATCAGCTGGGTCTGTGTTGGAAGCAGAAAGCAACAAACATTGAAAGTCATCACTGATGATAAGCATCTAGTGTCTGGAGAAGAGACTGAGGCAGGGTGGAGATCCAGTGGCCCGTGTTGTGATGACACCAAAAGTGGAGTGAGACCAGGTGCAGTCCTGGCTTTCCTATTCTCTTGCTTATCACAGCAGTTAACTGTGTCTGGGAGAAGACATTAAGACAATTGCCTGTTCTAGGCAGAAGGTATCAAGGCTGAAAAGCCCATCAAGGAATGCTTGTGCAAGTGACGATACCAGATACCACTTAATGATTTGACTACAGTCCCATCCCCACACTTTACACATTAATAGAAAACTGAAGTATAAATGTCAGCCCTATTTCGGACCTATTTGGTGGGACAAGAATCTGACATCAAATCCTAATGATAGACTGAACAAGGTTTGTTCTCCTCACCCTTCCCAGAAGGGATGCCTTTTCTTAAGATTTGTGCCTCAGCTATGCTGAGTGTATGTTTGGTTTTCCCCAGGGGAGATTATGTTTGTTATTACAATTGGGTTTTTTTGAGTGATTTCTGCAGCTTAGTGTGTTTATCACTGGCAATCTTAAAGAATCTCTATATGTTGCATGTGTAAATAGGCCATGTTATTTGTGAATCCAACTGCTTCTTGTGAATGCAACTGGAGCTGCAGAATAATAGGCTGTTTATGCATCTGGTGTTGGATGTATAATCATGGGAAAACTGTTCTATCTGTGCATCCAACAGCTCCCTTTGAAGGGAACCGGACCTACCGCATAAAGGCTGTTCATGAATCTGATGTCAGACCTATAGTCACATTTAAATTGTGCTATCCGTGCATTCAGCTGCTGCCTTGGAAGGAACCACATTGACAGCAAATAGGCTGTTACTGTGTGTCTGGTGTCAGACCTATAGCAACACATCTTAATTGGCATAATTATTAAGAGAGAAGTCCAGCCACGCCAAGACCCTCTAATCTCAGATGAACAGCTAAAACGCAAGGGGATTCATCTCCTACTAAATTTACACACACAACAGTCTTTTCTAAGTAACTGCACTTTCTGAAGTTAATGGCACATGTTTGCAGACAGTATATGCTTCTAGTAGTGATAACACTCAATGCTTATAGTTACTACCAAGGATTGGTGTTGCAGAAAGGCTCTTGCTTATACTTGCTCCTATGGAGACCAAGGTCACACCTAGATCCTGTGTGCCACACTGGGGCTGCAGAAAGTAAAAAGCTACAGCTGCAGGGAGGAAGGGACAGGACAGGTGACTCTAAACTGACCAACAAGGTATTCCATCCCATAGACATCATATTCAGTATAAAACTGAGGGATCCTGAGGGTCAAGCTCCCTTCTTCAATGGCCTGAGCCTGAGGAGGACTCTGTCTGTTCTGCCTTGATCTGTGTGTTCCAGAATCCAGCTCCTGAATCCTGTTCCCATGTGCCACTGACTCCAGTCTAGGAATTCCCCAATGCCTGTTCCACAGCACCAGTGATGACAGTGATGTAATTGCCATCGAGGAGGTTGGGTTCAATAAAGGTTTTGTATATATTTGTATATATTTTATTGTCATTATATTTATTAAAGCTGGTTTAGGTTTTTATTTTCAAATCCATAAGTCTCTCTCCCTTATTCTCTTTCTCTTCCCCTTTGGGAAGGGAGAGGGGTTAATAGAGAGCATCTGTCATTTGTCTGGTGGCTCGCCAGTCTTAACCATTGACACTTGGTTTATGCCTCTCTTACCTAGTAGAGCTGGCAGCAAAATCTGGCCACAAACTAACAAAAAAAACCTTATTACTTTAAGAGTTTTTCTTGTTATCTTGCAACTAGTTCAAGTATGTACTAAAGTACATAGTTTGATGCAAATTGTAATGAATATAGCATAATAATATGCTTACTAGACGAAGCTTTAAAACAACATTTTCTTTCCCTCTTCCCTATTCTCCGCCATTGAGGTTGACTGCTAGTAGACTAGAAACATTTAGTAAAGAAACGAAGTAGTGTACAATTCAAGTCATCACAACATGGATTACAGGACTATTTTTTCCACCTTTGCAAGCTTGCAAAAATGAACCGAGTGAGCCACTCATATTCTAGTGCCTGAACAATAAATGTCTGTGTGATAAATAGAACATGATATTACAAAATTAGAACTGTATACTTCAGAAAACAAGGACTAATACAAGAACATAATGAAGACTGAGCTCAGTAAGCATACAAATTTTGAAATCCATAGAAAGACTGAATGCCTATGTTTTGGATACTAGCCATTTAATAAAAAGGCGCTCTCTAAAGTAATAAATTTACTAAAATAAAAGTAATCTATAATTTATGTTTATAGAACCAAATCATTTTTGTTTTATCAGGGTTAGATTTAGAAAAGCATTGGGTCCTGAACCAGTAATCATGTAAGAACTACTAAATTTGTTTAATATTTAATGAAACATCATCAGTATGCATTTAATGCTGAGAGAATGTTTTTTATGATCTAGTAAAAGATTCAGCTGTAGGGAAAGTAAATTACTCCATCTTTTGTAGTTTCATAAAATGGAAAGGAAAAAGCTATTCTGGAGTTTTGGCACATTGTGGTGTTCACAGGGGTCTTGAAAGCTTTCCTTGAAATTCTAATATCAAGCTGAAGACAAATATGAACATATTTCCTTGTCTCCAAAGGAGCTCATTTATCCCTGAATGCTTTATCACTAAATAATGCCAAAATATCTCTCCAGAAATTGGTTAGCACTTAGGGTCATAAATATTTTTTTCATCAAGTAATTTACTTACTGTGGGAATAGGGGATCAGTAAAAAGTGCAAAGAAGGCAACCAGAGAAGGACACTGAGAAATGCGAGGAGTATTCTACCTAGCTTTACACTATGAGGACATAAAATCCTTACATTATGAGTGTAAATGGTACCTTGCACAATCAGTTTACATGGAAATTTTTAAAATACTATAGTACACATATTCCCAGAAAAGTTATATCACATGCAGATAGACAACCTTTGTTAACAAGCTGAACAGGAAAATAAACTGTATTTTAAGAGGAAAGAAAAAAAATGAAAGGATTTGAAGGGACTGCAAATAGGAGTGACTGGAGAACCACATATATTTCTCAAACTGCTAAAAGCCCAGTGGTATTTTAACATGTTGGCTACATGCTGTGCTACATATGGAAGAAATTACTTGCATATGGAAGAAATTTCCATGCATTCACAGCAAAGTAAGAACTCACACCTGCTTGATTGACAAAGCTGAGATGAGAAATTGTATCTTCATGAGCCAGATAACCAGATTAATTGAACAAATCTATTAACATCCCACTGAAATTTTCAAGCATTCCAACTGGAAAACTTCCATGACATTCATGCTTCTAACTGCTCATCCACAAAAGGAAGGAATGCTTACTACGGTTTTGTGGCAACATGCACAGATGACACAGAAAAAGCAGTAAAGTCTCCTGAAGCAAAGCTCATCATTAGTCACATTCAAAAAATATCTATTGATTGTCAAACTGTGCTTTATCATTAAGGAAAAGTAAAAGCAATTAAAATAAATTGAATGAAACCAAGTGAGAAGCAAAGAATTTTTTTTTCCTTCCAAAGCTTGGATCTATTTCTTTCCTCCAGACTAGATGAAAACTGTCTGAGTTGCCATTTCATAATCAGCATATAATTGTACTATCTATAATTCTAAAATTCCACAAATATTAAGCAGACTATCAAAGCCATTTTCCATGCCAAATGCATAATTCATTAAGGTATCTCACTTCCTCATTTTCATATTATTACCCCCACCTACACATCAAATTGTAATCCACATGTCAAAATATAATTGTTGAAACTGCAACTCCTCAGGAAACCCTCACAATAAGCTTCAAAAGTTCTAGCAACTTACTTCAGTGTTTCAAGTGACATTTGTAAATTGTAATTTCTTTCCTGCTCTGGCAATTTTGAGAACTCCACTAAGCATGGGTGCTGCCTCTTGTTGTCATCTCTAATCTGAAAAGACAGTAACAAAATTAATTTAATGTGTCTTAAAAACTAGAAGAAATTTAAAAACAGACCACAACGCAAAGTACTTAAAGAAGATCCCGTCAGAATTACTCAACTGAATACTTGAAAACAGAAAGTATTCTGTATTCTCAGAGCATGATCATTGTGTTCAAGTAAGGCAGAATTTGAATTTGCAAATAAACTTCAGATCTCAAGTGGAATAAATGCTAATTTGTACATTTCATTATAAAGATGTCCACAACAAATATGTAAAGTTCAAGAACAGCACAATCTATATTATGTTTTGATCCACAGCCATAAAAAACTAACTCATCTTAAGCAGCATGTTTGAAAATTCATCCAGTTTGTATAAATGTGTTGATGTGACCAGTACTATAGTTCTTACCTGACAAAAGTAACAATTTCATCATTGGGCTTTGGGACATAAACATTATGTGTTAGAGCAAGGGAAAGAGAAACAGTTATCTGTAAATCATAACCTATTTATAAAGTTTCTCTAGTTTCAAGACTTAAGTGTCAATTATACATGAGTACCCACAGAGTGAATATCAACATGGATCACAGATTGCTGAAATTTATTTTTTATTTATCATCTATTTTTGCCAGTTCTGTAGCAATAACTAAACTGTACACTAATACTCAATCTAGTTTATTTAGTCTCATAAAAAAATCTCACATTTCTCTATAACATTTCTGAGTAACATAGTTTGCACTTTGATCTAAGAACATAATAATTATAAAATTGAACAGCAGTCACTTGTTTATGTTTTGGATTGACATTTTTTGATATTTACCTACATTTGATGGGATTAATTCTTTGGACAGGCAATACAAGCAATTCAACTGTCAAGCTACTTGATCAAAATCATTAGCAGCTAAAATGAGAAATATCTTTTAGAAGATACTGAAAATATTTATTTGCAGATTTATTTCCAAGACCTATGGTAATCTGCATTAATAAAGATTCAGTATAGTCTCCAATAAGAAGGACTACTTTAGATCTGAGTAGAGCTATTTGAATCTTAGACATCGGGTGTTTTCCTCAAAATTCCAATGTTATTTGAGTTTCACACTTCACTCTACAGCTACAATGTATAATACTTCTATTATACATTCAACACTTTTCATAGGTTGCCTTACTGTCCTATTTTTTTTTTTTTCTGACCACAAGATAAATATCTACTGCCGTGTAATTACATTAGTAAGTGGCAAAACTTGGGATACTTGTCAATTCTTAATTTTTGTGGCTGGTTTTACATATAGAGTGAAGTTTATTAGAAACAAAGATATGCAGATGCATCTGACGATTTCAAGTTCAACACCTAAATACCACTCATTTTCAGATTTATAACAAAGCCAGTTAACAAAAGGACTCATTTTTGCTAGATTAGCTCGTTATTTCACTTTGTTACATGTATAAAATGCAGTAGCAATATTGCATGCAATATTTGGTATCACTTTGGTGATACCACACTAAAATCTGCTGGAACAGATATGCAGAAGGGAATATAAACTGCAATCTAGAGCAGATTTTTAATATATATATATATAATCTGGAAAAACATCTAAATCTATTTACTCTCTGTCTTTCAGCCTTTAAACTTTTTGACTTTGTGAAAAAAACACCACTAGCTACCACATGTAATGCATCTTGCTCTGAATTAAAAAAGTTCAAATATAAGATTAGAGGGCTCATATGTGTGCATCTAAACCAGCTAATGTCCATTTCCTCCCTTCCCTCAGTACTCAGTAACTGCAGTGCATCAATTCAGATCACTAGAATTGGTTAACGGTGGCTTGAACTGATGAGATCATCTGTGAGAAACCAACATGATAAAGGAGTCTCCAGAAGGCAATTAGTATATACTTTGGCACTTTCCCAAGGTGAGCAGATTCAATCATAAAACAGTAAAGCTAGAGAGAGAAAGATGAGTAACTTGAAAGGTTTAGCTCCTCCTTTCATCCTGAATATAGCTACAACATTTATTGCTGCTTAACTTGATACTATATATTGCTTAAATTATAATAGTGTTCAACTGCACAATTAGATTCTCAATGGTAAGTAACAGTACACTCCAAGTTCCTGCAGACTGCTTCACAGCTGGTATGATTATATCACAATTAAAATGTTTTTAACTCAATAATTTAAATGGGGGCTTGTGTTTGATTTAGTGGGGAAGCAAAAACAACAAAAATCTAGAGATCCGCTCTGTGGATCAAATCTTTTTTATGTACTGCTATGTGCTACACCAAATATAATACCTATGGCTCAGTTATATTAAATCTGGACTCCTCAGAAGACCAAAACCATTTTAGTAACAAAAATAGAATACATATACATTTCTATACATGCATACATGTTTTTACATTTACATCTAGTATCTACTGCGTATTTATATATACTCTTCACAGCAATAGCTCTTCATAAACTACACCATTTAATATCTACATAACTAGCTTGTAGATTTCTTTACAAAAAAAAATCAACAAAACAGACAGCATTTTTTATCAAAAACAGAAGGCACATACTTTTTTTCTGTCATACTCCATGAAAACTAGGAAAGAGATATGAAAATAGCTATGTGGAGCACCTAATATAGACGTGAGCCTGAAGAAGTAGAGAGAAGGAAGGAGAAAAGCAGATTTAATGGAATTTCCTATAAGCAATACCTATTTTTCACCAAAAAAAAAAAAAAATTTGGACTGCTGAAAGAGCTATGTCAGTCAGTACATGTGAAGCAAAGCAAGAATAACTGCTTTTATTGGCTTACTCCAGCAGGCAACTAAACTTCTTGCCTCAAGAACAAACAGAAGGTGAAAAACCCACCATGTCCCTTCTGCAGTGGTAGTTAGATTAGCCAAAAATTTCAGCATTAAACATCTTTAATACCAGAATTTTCATTCAGAAATACAGTTGTTTTTTCACATGCCTCTGGTGGAAAGGGTATAAAACCTCACTAATTTTGGAAGGATGGGAATAAACACAGTCCCATTAGCACACTGAAACCACTGTGCTAAATAATGCTATGTAATTAACAGAAAATTAAGTTGGAAGGTACATACTGGTCCATACTGCCAGCCAAGTTCAATCTTATTCATAACCCAAAGTTCGTGGATGTTCTCTGCTAATTTTTCTCTAATCCTTTCCAGGTGGGGAGGCAAAACAATCTAAAGATAGAAGAGAGAAAGAAGCCATTATAAATAAGTTGCTTGTACCACCCAAACTGTCATAACAGACAAACTTTTTACAGACCAGATCTCTCAACTAAACCTAAATTACCATTCAGTTCTTACTGACTAAAGTGAGAAAGAATTCTCAGATCTCCACAGCCTATGCACTTAGAAGTTCCAGAAATTGACCAACAAGGGAAAACAGCTTCAACAGCTCCTAATGGCATGCAATAAATTCATAGGAGCTGGCTAGAAACTACTGAAACCAATACTATTTCTCAGCTTAAAAGTGTCAAAAATATCAAGAACCAAGCTAATGTTGTGAAAAACACTTCAGACAAAAAAAAAAAAATTGAGAACTGAACCCCATTTAAAAAAATAGTAATTAATTTATGAGGACAGGTGACAACTGAAATGAGGACAGCATGTCACTCTGCTTCTAAAATCTGAAATCAAGTATACTTTACAGCTGAAACCAGAGACCTCAAATATAAAGTTCTGTGAAACATGATAATTTTACCTTAATTGTTGGTGTTACAGAGCAATAATTACATGACACATGTAAATGTAATACATGTGCTGTATTTAGCACTTAATGGCAATAAATTAGCATGCTTGTTCTTTTTTGTGTGTTTTTCAGGAACTAGTTCCTAAATATGGTAAAATCTGAGCACATACTGCACAAAAGTTTGTACCATCTCAAACTCTGCTTAAGTGTAAAATGAACTGTGATCAGAGATGGAGATCTTTGGTATCAAAGAATTACAGCTCTTTGCACCTATGTGAAATAAATATATATATAAAAACAAAACAAACAAAAAACCAAACAAAACAAAACACCCCCAAAAAAAAAACCAAACCAAAAAACAACGATTCTCACTGCGGGCCATTCACTGCCCACAGTGAGTCAAATGCCATTCTCAGTAACCTACAAGTCCAGTAAAGCATTAGAGCTAAAGCTGGTCTAAAAGTCTTATCATAATGCAGTCTTCAGTATTTGTAAATAAACAGTAACAAAAATGTCTAGTAAGAGTAGAAGTTCAAATAGTCTATTTTTGCCTACTCTAATATTAAAGATAAAACAATATTTGTGAACTGAAATATATGAAATTTCTAGTGAGCACCATAAGGACTACATGCCATGTATCAGCTTCTTGCAATGGATTGTACCAACCAAATCCCAAGAAAATACAAGCTTCAGAAAACCTGCAAATCAATCAAATGTGAAATAACACAGATCTATAATATGTGTGTTTAAAAATGAAATTGCAATCTTTCAGTTTCTATACCTGACTAGTATCTACAGGAACTGGAGTGAAAGCTGCTTGTGACAGAGAGATAGTGGGACCCAGGAGATCTCTTGTATAGCTACGATCCTGCTTGTACTCTCGGCTCTGCTCTACTTTCAGCTTCTCTTTCGGTAGGACAGCTTCAAAGCAAGGAGCATACCCAGGCGGAGGAAGGAATTTGAACTCTCCATGGCGACCTCCAAGCAAGAAACGTACCCTGTAAACATCAGATATACTTTGGATAACTGAGACACTTCTGGCATCAAACATAACCAGTTTGTAAGCCTGACAACTAACCATTGACTGCCATTGTTAAAAGGAGGAAAAAGAAAAAAAATTAATGTTGCAGCTTCTTAGTATTCTTTACAGTTCAACTTTCCCTAACTAGTGCTGGACTTTATGAAGTAGAGGGTGAAAACAAACACAGGGAAAAGTAAACAATTATTTCTCTTGGTTTATTTCCACTTCAGTAAAAGTATTCTAAATCAGGAGATCAAAAGAGAACACAGAGTGAGAGAATGAAAAATCAGTTTACTTAGCACACCTATGAAGTAAGCAGCAGCCTTCTGAATCTCAGAAAGCAGAAATTTTAACCCAGAATAACCACCTCTGAACTCTCTCTACTGAGTTCTCCATTCTCTCTCATTTGAGAAATGAGCCTGAATGTAGTTTTTTCTTTTCTCTCACAGAACACTAAATCCTTAGGACACAATAAAAAAACCCTTTATTTTCTTCACTATAATTTATACTTGTCACCTTAGTAGAAAACTAGGTGAAAACATTATTGTATTAATCACAAAATAGTGAATTTTTAGTGTTTTGCCTTTTTTTTTTAATTTTTTTACTGAAAAATTAAATGAATGAGGTGATCATGAAGTAGCAATGACATAATACTGAAAAATCTTCTCAGAACATTGCCATCCAGAAGGAATCCAAAAACACCCCCAAAAATAGCCTTACAACAGAATAATTTTGCCTCTTTTATATTTACTGAACATCTTATAAGATTTTTGTCAACGGTATACCAGAACAATCTACAAAAAAAAAAAAAACAAACCACACTCATCACATTAATACAATCTGTCAAATATTTCTCTGATGATGGAGATAAAGCACAAAGGTTTAGAGTTTTGCATTTCACAGCTTGCATGTCTATAGTTTTACCTGTATTATGCAAGGCAAACTCTAAAGAAGTGCATTTTGCATCTGGAATGAGAGGCTGGTATGCCCACTGTGTGATAGCTCTTAGCTTCTGCAGTATTCACCATGGGCTTTGAATGATCCCTCACAGAGTATTGCTGTGTCTCCAGCTGAAGTCAGTTTTAAGTTTTTACTTTTGTCAGTCCCACTAAAGTTGGTCCCCTCACTAGAATATCTCACAACTTTTTTTAATATTATAGTTTCAAACTACTCAATACGCAGAAATTGAGGTCTGGCACCTCAAGTGTGACTTGAAATTAGACAGAAAAACAGTACAGCAACCAAAATACAGATTGTCTTCATATTAATTCATCCTGCTGAAAGGAAAGCATACCACCATGATTTCGTAAGGTAAGCACAGATAATGCATTTTCACATAATAGTTACTGCCCTGTAACAAGTGAGTTAGGTCAAATATATTTTTAATATCAGACATGGTTTTTTTCTACCCGTATCGGTAAAATGCTGTCTTGGAGTGAAATGTAGCAAGATATCAGCTAAGAAATTATAATGAAGCTGTTTCTGAAGTTTATCTGCAAACACCCTGAATACACTGGTGTGCTGAAGAAACAACAGATGCTCTATCTCTTCAGGACTCCTTTACTGCTCTCCCTATCCAAAAACTGGAACTGTGCCAAAGAAGCAGATGTCAGAAAGGGAAACAAGGGCAAAGACAGACAGGGAAATATTCAGCATATTAACATATGTAAAAAACAAAACAAAACAAAAACAAAACAGGGTGGGGAGTAACTACACAGGATGCTAACTTTATTCCTGCAGAGAAGCTGACAACTGGGAAGAAGAGGCCATCTATGTTGAAATTCTCAAACATTCCTTGAACTGGTTGACCATTTATCCGGAAAGAGATGCTGGGAGCACTCAGGTCCAAACAGCAGCTAATAACATCATCAGTTCTTAACAGATGTTGGTTGGGAGAACTTACTGTTCGTGCTACACAACCTATGGAAATAAAGAAGACATACTTAGCAAAATTTCTGAAAATGATATAGGCTTTCACAGGAGCTTAAAAAAAGGAGACAGAAAACACAGCAGTAGAGCACAAACAGATTAATATACAATTATCTAAACTATAACATCCATGACCTGGCTTTAAGCTTGCAATATAGTGAATAGAAGCATACAATTAGATCTACAAAGCTATTTTAATCAAGGACAGTGGAATGAAGTGGAGCAGTCCTAACGGTCCCTGATAAATCAAGTAATCTGTAGGAAACACTGCTGACAAACAATAGCAGTGACCACGTAAGGAATAACTTGCAAGGAAACTACCTTCTAACAGCTCTACATCCCAAAACTCACAAAGCACAGTAGAGAATAGCAGAGAAAAATATCACAACAGCTGAAAGTTAGTTTCAAATAAATCACAGAAAGGGACAATTACTTAATGGCAGAGATAACTAAACTCTCTATCAATGATGAGTGGATACTTCATCTTCTTAAGGCATACTGCTTGAGACTAGATGCCTTTTTAGATCTTAAAATTTAGCCAAATATATGTTATTGGGATCAATCCAAGGCTGACTATTAGTAGAAATATGTACTGGTCTTTGATGAACACATATTGAGACCAAATGATCTAAGTATCTTTTCTGGCCTTACACTAGAATTTCACTTCTCTATATTAAGAGAAGTAATTGCAAAACTGAAGAAATAAATGTAAATTAAATGTGATTATGGTAAAGGTTTGGTCCAGAAGAGAAACTCAGGGATAGAAATTATTGTTGCTATTCAACAATGCAGTAAATGCTTCATGCTCAGCAGATTATTTAAAAAATGTTATTACAAAAGATTACCAAAATGCAGCCTGTGATTGTGGATGAAAAAGATAGGCCATGATTTTCAACATTCAACTACCTCCAAGTCCTTCCAAGTTTGAGATGTGTTACATGTGAAGGTCAATGAAGACAGAAATATTTTCAAATCCACCAGTCACATCCACAACAGATATTAGTCTACAAAATTTGCATAAACAAAAGAGGTCTGAATTTTTTGACTGGGATGTATTACTGACTTGAGAACCAGAAACAATTGCTCATTTATTCTTTTGTGACGTTTCTAATGAAAAACTTTCCAGCGGGTAGAAAAATCATTTTGATTTTCAGTAATTTTTGTTTCCTCCATAAAAGGGACCTTAACTATGACAATTATTTCAACTGGCTCATTATTTTCTGGCTCTTCTGTAATAATACTTTATCTGACAAACAGTTAAGACACAGCTTTAATGACACCATTAATTATCCACCATTGTTCCAAAGTAATTCTCACTATACATGACAGGCGAAGTGGCAGCTACTTTCCTAAGATGCCACTCTACTCAATATGCTATTACTTTATAACACAATTCATTGATATTTTGATTGGAAAATTCTTTTGAAATGTAAAACTGTATTCTTTTCCAAGTACCACATCACAGTGTCGCAAAAATTCAAAGACCTTGAATGATACGTACAGCAAACTTACTAAAAGATCTCTCATCTACTAAGGAGCTTTAGAAAACTTACTCGTATATTCCTAGTGGCAAGAATTGCCAATCCAATAAGCCTAAACCAGTTTCCAGTCAGTTCTACTGTTCACCACTACCCAGTAATTTCTCAAAATTAAAGGAAAAAGTTTTTCCTTAATGGGTTGAAAGCACAGTAGAAACTTTGTTCAAGAAGTTTAGGACTGTTTAAGTGTAGGACTACCCACTCTAAATGGTATCTGGGAATCTCTTCACAGAAGTTAAATCATGGGAAAAAGATTAAGAAAAATAGAACAAGATTGTTTTCTTATTATTCTGATTTTGCTGATCTAACCCAACTTGAAGAGATATTTGTAGAAACAGTAAATACAAATACTTCGAATACTCGGTACAGCTTCCTTTAACACTAGAATTTTCATACAGAAATTACTATTAAGAAATAGATGCAAGCTGAGTCAATAACATTTTGAAGATGACTACCTGACCAAACACACCATATACAACCTAGGAATACGATTCTGCAAGTTTTATAATAAACAATCAGTCTTAATGTATGTAAATAAAACATTACAGAAATAAAAATATCTGGTTTTAAAATGTATGGCAAAAAAATACTTAAAAATCTTCTTCACCTCTGAAGTATTTCTAAATTTCTACAGATCCATATTAAAAAACTGTTTTAAAAAAAAGAATCAACAAAACAAACATACAAAAAAACCCAACCAAACAAGCAAAGAAATAAACAAAACAATACACCAAAGAGAGAGCCCTGGGAATTAAAAACTCTCAGGCTGTTCTTGCACTACCATATAGGAATTACAAATTCAAACGACTGCTTGTCAGACTTCAACTTTTCTACCTTTGAAGTTTTAAAAAAAAACTTTATAGTTGCTATGAAAAGAAAAGTAATTCCCAGGCTGAAGCACAGATTCTTAGTCTATTTGTATTTTTAATTTTTCAGTATGCAGTGTCAACTTAAAATATATTATGATATAGGGTACTGTTTCTGTACATTCCTTGTGTCAACTGAAACATCTGCTTCACTTTGCTGCTGTTGAAAACAAATTCACAGGAATTGCAAACAATGTTCTAGTATTAAAAACCAACCAACCAAACAAAAACCCAACCAGGAGAATACCTGACCACAGATGCAGACCGTCAAAGCCATAGGAATACAAGTCATCACCAACACCATTTCCTCCCCATTCCGCTCCTCCCCCTGGATATGGTGAGTAGCCCTCTGTTGAAGCCCAGCCCACTCGTAGATGAGTTGATTCTGCCGTCACAAAGGGCTCTAGATGGTCCACCATAAGTTCATAGTACCATTTTCTGTATTGGGCAGAGCCTTCGCTAATTCCCAAGAAGATGTTGGGTCGCATGCTTAAACAGAATAAAAGTGGTTATTAAAAACTTATCTCAAGAACATGATTAACTACTGCAGACTTTTCATTTAATTCAAATTTCATGCTTAATTTGTCTGATTAAAACAACAGAAGTGATTTTATTTCATAGCATCATAGAATATAATGTTGAAATGGACCTCAAGGATCATCTAGTCCAACCCTTCTTGGCAGAAGCATGGTCTAGACAAGATGTCCCAGCACCCTCTTCAGATGAATCTTAAGTGTCCAATGTTGGGGAATCCACCACTTACCTGGGAAGATTATGCTAATAGCTGATGATTCCCATTGTGAAAAATTTTCCTTGTGTCCAATTGAAATCTTGCTCAGATTGACTTGTACCCATTACCACTTGTCTTTTCCATGTGAGTCCTTGTAAAACAGGAGTCCCTATCTTCTTTATAGCCCCCCGTTAAATACTGGAACACAGTGACAAGGTTTCCCCAAAGCCTTCTTTTCTCAAGGCTGAACAAACCCAGTTGTCTTAGCCTTTCCTCATGTGGCAGCTTCCCAGTCCTTTGATCATCTTCATGGCCCTTCTCTGGACCCTCTCCAGCCTGTCCCCACCTTTTTTGTATAGTGGGGATCAAAACTGAACACAGCATTCCAGGTGTGGCATGACAAGTGCTGGGATAACAACTTCTGTATCTCTTTTGGTGATGTACGCGTTGACGCAGACCAGCATCCCATTGGCTTTCTTTGTCTCAGCACAGCATGCTGTTCACACATACTGAGTTTGTTGTCCACCAGGACCCCTAAGTCCCTTTCTCCAGAGCTGCTCTCCAGATGGGTAGATCCCAGCCTGTGCTGAACTCCTGGGTTATGCTTTCCCAGGTGCAAGACCTTACACTTGTCCTTGTTGAACTTCATAAGGTTTTTGTTAGCCCACTTTTCCAGCCTATCCAGGTCTTCCTGCAGGGTGTGTCTCTATTCCAAGTGTCTACTTCCCCACTCAGTTTGGTATCATCAGCAAACTTCATCACGGTACACTTGATCCCATCACCCAGATCACTCATGAAGATACTAAACAGTGTTGGGTCCAATATCAATCCCTGGAGGACTGCACTTGTGACAGGTTGCCAGTTTGAAAAGGAGATATTTACCACCACTCTTTGGGTGCATCCTGTCAGCCAGTTCCCCAGCCATCCCACAGATCACTCGTCTAGACCATAATGCATCAGTTCTTCTAGGAGAAGGCTGTGGGAAAGCATATCAAAAGCCTTGGAGAAATCCAGGTTGAAAATGTCCCCCACTCACCCCACATCAATTAACTTTGTCATAGAAGGCAACCAGTTTTGTCAAGCACAACTTGCACCGGGGAAATCCATGCTGGCTTTTCCAAATCACATGCTTCATTTGACTTGTGGTAGCCCCCAGGAGGATTTATTCCATAACCTTTCCAGAGACTGAAGTAAGACTGATGGGCCTATAATTTCCTGGATCCTCCTTTAAGCCCTTCTTCTAGATAAGGGTGACATTAGCCTTGTTCCAGTCTTCTGGGACATCCCTCAATCTCCATGACTTCCCAGCATTATAGAAAGCAGCCTTGCAATGGCATAGCCAGCTCTCTTAACACCTTCAGGTAGATTATGTCAGGGCCCATTGATCTGTAGGGTCAAGCTCCTATAATAGTTCACATACCAACTCTTCCTTCCCTGATGGTGGGTCTGTGTTTGCATCAACCTGGGTTTTTGTTCCCAAGGCTTGGGGCCCAACAGTGCTGGTAAAGACAGAGGTGAAGTGTTGAGAAACCATGCCTTTTCAGATTCCACAAATCTTCACTTAAAGCCAGATTCTTGTGCCTCAGCATAAATTCAAACTCTAGATAGACATTTACTTTGTAAATATTATTTTGCTAGTTTAAGATGGTACTAGCTTCATCTTGTTCTTAGTATCTGCTGGAAGGTAGTTTCTACAATTCTGTCAGTGGAAGGAAGGGTGAGGGCACTCCCTAAATATCCCAGACGCTAGTGAAAGCGTTCAGCACCAAGTTCTTGTTTTTGACAAAAGGCGGTTAGGAAATTCTCACAAGATCACAAACATAAAGACTGCCAATATTCTGAAAGCACAGCTAGATCTAGACAAGAATCTTTAGAAAAGACTACAGTTTCACAGACTTAAAGCAGTTTAGAGCAGCTTTGGCTTGTGGCAGCTCTCTCTGAACCATATTTTGATCCTAATCAATATTGCAAGAGTATTTAAAATCCTAGTAAGAATAACATATCTAAAGAAAAGTTTTGGCAGGTTTTCTGTAGCGACTATTTCTCTTAACCACAAGTTTTATTCTGCTTTGTTCACAGATCTAGATTTTTTTCCTTTTTACCTGCTCACATGGTTGACAAGGCGTGTCTGTAAGAGCAGATCTCTTCCTGGCAGGAGATTATCACAGATCAGGTGTTGATTAGACCGCACAGCTACTCCATGACAAACACAAAGAGAACACAAAACATCCAAAACCTAGGGGGGGGAAAAAAAAAAAAAAGTAGATGCTTTTAATCTTAAATACTTTTTCACAATCACTGAGAGTTACCTCAGGCAATATAATACCTTGTCACTGGAATACATGTATGTAATCCATCCAATTTAGCAATTTTATTTTACATTTATTTTATTATTCTGAATTTCTCCTAGCAATATTAAGATAGATTCTTCCCTGCTTCCCTTGAAAATTGGTGTGTATCAATGTTTTCATCAAAAAGAAGATAATATTCCCCTTTGCTTCTTCAAACTGCTCATATGCCTTTTAGGAAAAGTTTCTTTCCTAATTGTGAATACAGTACTGATGTATATGAAATTTAACTTCTACACAGACAATATGCTTGCTTTGTTTTCAAACATTCACCTAAATACACTTGTCTCTTCTTTGCCTACCTTATGGTTTCTTCCATGTTTGTCCAAAAGACAGATGATTGATTTAATATGTCCTTCCTTAATAATGTTTAGAGCTTCTGGACTTTCCACCAACACACAGTGCAAAACCTCTAGAATTCCTGGGGGCAGGGGGGGAGAAAAATATTTATTCAAAGTGCATATAAAGTCATAACTGCACGTAATACTTCCTAATATATTCTTTAGCAACATGGAATAGTTTCAAAAATAATTCAGAAATAAAGAAAACCAAAACAGGATTGATGTACTTGTAGATTTCCCAAAGTAAGTATGTATAGTAAAAATCAGAAAGGACACAAAAAAACCCCTGTAAATTAATTTGAAATTTTAATAATAAATGTTATGATCAAGACTCACAAGTACAAACAAATAGGGCAAAATAATGGCTTTTAGTAAAGAGGTGAAGACTTGACACTACATACATATTATATCAATAAAATAACTCTCCATATTTACAGTTTTCTGTTTCTTCCCTTAGAAAATGATCCGAAGCACTAATGGAATAATGTATCTCTAAATAAGAGAGCAGAAGTAAATTCCCAGTCTACTGGCCCACTGTGTATAATTTTATTTCTGTATGTAACAGCTACACTAGGAGCCACAGTGATGTTCTTAAAAGAGCAAACAAATAGAAACTAGCATGAAACTAAGATGCGTAAGGAAGAACCACTAAATCCCCAGTGGCCTCAATTAAATGCTATTCCAAACCAAATAAAGCAGCAGTCATTGCCATCAAGAATCATTAGCCTTAAAATGGTTCCCTGCAATGGGGCAGTAAAATGGGCTCCCATGTGTACTGGATCACATCATCACATGCACTGGGATCTTCCACATTTGGCATGAACGAGTATTACACATGTGGTTCATCATTATCAATTGCTACAGTTGTTGCTACAATGAGAAAAATGAGACTACTGAAAGAAATCTCAGAAGCACTCCTAAAACCTAGAGATACTCAGTGTCTGTTTGTGCTGTGCATTTCTCATCATTCTGGCTTCATCCCTGTATTCAAGCCATGGCTCCAAACACTCAGCTTAATGCTTGCAAAGCAAGATCCATAGCATGAGTCTTTGGATCTCTGCCATGCTCTCTTTTACTAAAAGGTACTGTAAACTCCCCTTGGTCCCTTTTGTAGCCCTGAAAGTATGAGCAGCAAGTCTCAACTACAAACAAGACAGTGTATTAAACCTGAATTTGGTAGTGGTATGATCTGGGCTGCAATAGATGTACACTTCCAATACTGACAGCAGCAATATTAATAAAAAGGATAAGAACCTAAAGAGTCATGAGAGCAAGCTAAAGGAGTAGATGCCCTGTAGCAAGATATCAGGAGCACAATCCACCTAGCCGGCCAACTAGACAGACAAAAGTTACTTGAACATGGTAAAAGTACCTAGGGAGGTAAGAAAAGTATTACAGAAAGATCCTCAACCTAGACGGGTAATCCGTAACAAGATCAACAACTTTACTGTGTGTCACAGTGATCTGGGATTGCAAGGAAATCACTACATGAAAAGCCTGGTAATTTTAAGTTTCCCAGCTCTCATTGTAGCACTGAAACACACTTAACAACATAAACAATAATCCAATATGAAATGGTACCACATAATTTAAGTGTTGTAACCATTACTTTGGAATTCTCAGATTTGTGTAGGTAGATTCCTAATTCTAAATATATCTTAAAATAGTATACAGGGTTCTTTTTCTAATCTTAACCTTTCCAATACAGAAGTGTAATTAGAATACTACTACAGAAGTAAAAATACTTAGATGATGTAAACATTCAGTAATTAAAGAATGTTATCAATTAGACCCAGCTGCCACAGCAATTTCTTCAATTACTGCAGCATCTGAACGCTAATTATCAAATACATTTTGTTCTAAGGGCAAATTTCCTCTATTTTAGAAAAACAATAAAGTATATTAATGTAGAATGTCTGTTTGGACTGACACTTTTAGACTACCTACATTAAAGAAAACTGGACCTGTTCTGATTTCATTGGAGTTACTCAAGGCAGTAAAGCAGGAAGTGTTTGGATTTAATACAAATATCACAAACAGTATGATAAGCAGAGTTTATCATAAAGATGTGTGAAGATTCTTTCTTAATGACTAACAGATGAAAGGTTCCAGGACATGTTGACTCTAATGTCATACTGTAGAATACTAGAATAATATGCACACCCTTAAAAAAAACCATTCAAAACCTGGTATTATCTGTTAACCAAAACTAAAGGATTAATTAACTTTAAAGGATATTAAATTACTAACTTGCCCTGGTTTTGGTTTTTTTTTGTTTTTTTGGGGGTTTTTTATTATTATTATTATTACCTATGTTCTAATGCCTTTATAATTTTAGTAGGACTAGTTAATCCCATGTGGAATATATTTCAAAGTGAAAGACTAATCGTATCTTAATTTATGCATTGAAGAGACATCTGAAGCGTTTGCACTGCCTAACTCAGTTCCTGTGGTATCTCACTTCTAACATGTTCCACTCTCATACACATTTATACTTGGACTAATCTTCATTTTCTTTCTTTTGCTTCAGTGAAGATCAGGGACCAAATCAATTTCTAATCTAATTTGTGCATTCAACTCATAATTGCTGTTCATATATTTAATGGCTTTATTCTACTTTCATAACATTTTTAGTTCAAGGATAAGAAAAAAGTGAACATAAAAAATGTATTGATAATAGTTTATGGAATAAAATCTTATTACAATGTTTAAGAAAACACTTGCAGGAAATGTAGCTGACAGCTTCAATGTTGAAGGTGAACTTAATTTTGGCATGATTAACATAATGTGGTGTTTCTTCCTCACAAACACTCTACCTTAGAAAATTAATTATTTTAGGTGAATAGATGCAGCCAGGTATTTAAAAGGTGCAATGTAATCCAGTATTTCTAGCTATCATAGACTTATCACTGTAAATTAAAACAGTGAATATCCTCACCCCCATCAAGTCATATAAGGCTTGAAACCTGGCAAGCACGCATCCCACATAAAATCACAAAAGCACACTTACATACTAAAAGCTAAACCTACTGTGCCTCTCAAGATAACTAAAGCACAGCATACTTATATAATCTTGTATAACTGACTCCCTCAAAAGCAAAAAAAAAAAAAAAAAAAAGAAGTCTTAATTATAAAATCTGTTTTGGAGGCATCATGGAAGTTATGTTACCAGAACACATTGAAAAGGAGTTCAAGTGACCTAACTCCTAAAAGAAAACTCAGAACAAATAAGCATTGCATATTATTAGTACCTTCAGAATTTTTGCAGCGTATCATGAGGTTCACTATGCAGCATGACTACAATGTCCGATTACTTTTCAGTTTACAAAACTCATATCTTACTATAATATCATAAACATTTAGGGTTTAATTTTCAAACATTATTTTTACTTTAATTAAAACAAAACAAAACATATGTAACAGAAACCATGTAATACACACTTTTTAGAGCTGTCATAACAATTTTAATCTTCAGCCTCCAAGAGTTGAATGCAAAGTTCTGCATTGTTTCTGAAAATCCTAGCCCTGAGAGTTTTGGATGTAAAATTAGATCTCTTAGGGAATAAATTCACCATGAGCAACCAATGAAATACATTGAAATTAAGAAGGCTGCAGTCAAATCCCGTGCAACTGCCTAATTGTGAGAACACTCTCCTTAGATGAACACTTCCAAAGAGAAGGGATGGGAAGGTACTAGAATTAGAGAGAAAGCAACAATACAACTGCAACTGTAGTTTAATACAACTATTTTGCCAAATGGTTTTGTTTGCTTGAATTAAAAGATAACTTTACAACCAATTGGTCAGGGAAAATGAAAGACTGACAGAACATAAGGTAGAACTACAACTGAAATCAATATGTAAAAAATGTTATAAATATATATCTCACCTTATCAATATAATTTATGTTCTCTTAAGAAGAACTTCATGATAATTAGACTGATCAAGTATATCACCAGTTTTAAAGAATGAAAAACTAGTCAAATAAGGAAGCTAAAATTCAAAAAAGCATACCAGAAGAGGCTTCCAGTCTTTCTAATCTGCTGATCAACCAGTCAAGAGATCCAGAAAACTGAGCACAGTTTTTACGATTCCCTCGAATCAGAGCCGCTATTGGAAAGGAGGGGGAGAGAGGGGGAAAAAAAAAAAGGTCACTATTAGAAGTCCATTTAAATCAAAAGAATTACTGTCTTATTTTAGTGAATCATTCCTGGCAAGAAACAAGTTTCTTTAAACCAGTGTTCTTGTAATGATGGGAAACATTGGAAGAGCAGAACATGAAGCCAACAACATAGGCGATGAATGCAAAATAATTTTCTGTTGATATAGAATCGTATAATGGCAGAAGTTGGAAGTGACCTCTCGAGATCATTGAGTCCAAACCCCCTGCCAGCACAGGAACAGCTCTGTCAGACCACACAGGAAGGTATCCAGGTGGGTTTTGATCATCTCTAGAGAAGAAGACTCCACAATCTCTTTGGGCAGCCCATTCCAGTGCTCCATAACCCTCACAGTAAAAAAGTTTCTCCTCCTTTGTTTGAGAATAGTAGGAACTAAAACAAGATACATGTTCAGGAACTGTTTGTCATACTTTTGATAGGGCTATAGGGAGGAAGTAATTGGTTTGAAACTGTTTCACACTCATTCTTTAAGTTGAAGATTGAAGTAGACTGAATGCATGCACTGACTTGGTAGGTGTAACGGACTATAACTCACTGAACACTGTAGACACAAGCCTGCCCTGTCCTGGAACATGTGCATTTGCATCTATGTGCCTACACATGAGTTCTTAGAGAACTTCTGCTCAGAAAAAAAGAGTGAGAGACATTTCTGTTTGGTGTGCGGCAGTGCAAACTGCTTTCCTTAAGACTTTTTCCAGTTCTGCCAACAAATGGTTTAAATCTGAAACTTCTATGGTTATGTTGGTCCTGCTAAGATGCAATGGCCTCTTAAATTTAAATCTATGGTTTACTGCTGCAGAAACCCACCTTATATTTCAAGTCTGTCTTTATGCTTTTTCACTTATAAAAGGTTAAACTTAAAGACATGTAAAATAAATATGATATGAAACTGTATCTGTAAAGGGGAAAGCAATCTTGGAGTTAGCTGGAAACAAGTCACTGCCCTGACAGTTCTGTATTGTGAGGAAAGAGATTGCAATCCCAGTGCTTCATAGCCAAAAGAAACCCCAGAACCTAAAACCAAAGAAATAAAACCAAAACACAACCCCTAACAAGAACAAATTAAAAAAAAATAAACAAAAAAACTAACAAACAAAAAAACCCACAACTTTCTCTTGATGTATTTATTATATGATAAAAAAAGTCTATACCCTGAAATGTTACATAGATAATTGATAATTAATCATGACCATAGTTATATGAAAATATTTGAGAATCATAAGAAGAGGACCATCTTGTTAAAAGACACAGATTAGAACTAAGGAACATCTGTTTCTGTGACTTTTTATTATATAGGCAAGCCACATAATCTCACTGTGCTTTAGGTATGAACATAAAATAAAGGCAATAATAGTTCATTGCTTAACACAGTATCAATCAGTTTAACTTAATTAACAGTAATAAGTCACAGATGGTTTCATAAATGCAGCTCAGCAGAAATTTGCAAAGGGTTAGTATTCAGTGGTTAAAGTTGTGCATAAAATGAGGCACACAGCCACATAACGTTGAAAACAAAAGATAATATCCAACAGTTGTTTTTATTGCTCACTACACTGAACAAGACTAACATCCAGTTTTAAAGAAATGAAAAACATGATGTTGGCAGTCAGATATTAAAGCCACATCATTAAATATACCCCTGTGCATTTTTTTTGGTGATACAAAAGGATCAAATACAAGTTCAGAGTGATTTTATGTATTTGTGATAGAAGGAGGACAGGTGCCTTAGTAGATATATGGCAATCATTTTAAACTGAAAGATGGTAGATTCAGACTGAAAATAAGGACCAAATTTTTTATGATCAGCGTGGTTGGACTATATGATCTTTCAAAGTCCCTTGCAATCCAACCCATTCTATCATTCTATGATTTTAGTATGTGATAGTATCCAGTCTCAACTCAAAGTCTGTAAATGCCTCCACTGTCATCACAGTGAAATATATCACAACGCCAATGACATGATAAAAGCTATGAATTCTGGCGTTACAGCTTACTTTATGTGCAGACTCAAAAACAAAGTACTGTTTGCTAGAGCAATGTATGCCTTGCACACACTAAATATTGCTAAATATTCAGAAAACAAAGGTCAAATCCCACGGCTCTTAATTTGGGAACTAGCATTAGTTAGAGCCTTTATACAGCTCTGTATCTTTTCTTCTCCGTGAACGGCAGATAATAACTTCTATTTGCCTTATTACAGAAGTTTCCAACAGAATACTTATTTATAGCTTTAATTATTCATATTACTAGTGATAAATGGCACAAAAGAACTCCCGGTTAATAGATTTATTTTCCAAACATGAATTAAAAGGCTCTCAATAAATAAGGTTCAACACCACACACTGAGTAGCAAAGAGAAAACTAAGTATTTTAAGTAGCAGTAATAACTGAGTACTAAATAAGGAATGGGTCCTATAGGAAACTAGTATGTGATCATGTTTCACAACACATAGCCACAAAAGAGCCAATTAATAATAAACACAGTACATTCATCTAGGCACTTCCTATCCACTTGATTCGCTTTAATTTTACAAACTCTATATTCAGTTGTGGAGTTTTTAATTAAATGATGTACAACACAACATTACTTGTTTGTCTTTTTAATACCAAATTTTTTCAGGAGTAAGTTTTAGTATAAATTGTACCCAAAATGCTTTATGTTTTACTAGAAAGTAGCGTAACAATCCAAACTTTTGATAAAACACATGCAAGTTTAAAACCAAGCAGGCCCTCACATTTGAGCTGGTGTGTCACAGAAAGAAAGCAGCATAGGCGCACATATGCAGCCTGCACAAAGGACTGCTTAATGACGGGGACACAGTACTGTCCTCAGTCACTTAAGGTCAATGTTATTGTTATTGTTATAATCCAGGCTTCCTTATAGCATTGAGAATACCTGATGACAGAGGAGGAGGAAATTAACAAAATGGTCTCTTAGGCAGTTAAATTTCCTTTAGTAGATGATTAACTCAGCAGGAGTGAATATACAGGCAGCTATAGTAGTGGATTAATAACCCTATATAATGAGTCACAGTAGAACATAAATAACATAAGCAATTCAAATTGGTGAGCAAACGAATCAGGCAATTAAGTTACACTACCTGATTATAAATTTGACCAAGACACTAACTAACACATAGATACCTACAGAATGTATTGTGAGATTTTCAGTGACTGCAGGTAGACAAGATCTTCATGATATATTGCATTTAAAAGAGTGTATCTTTCTCTGGCACACTGTACCCTAGTGTAACATTGGAGTCACTGGTTATTACTGAATAATAATAGAAGTCTGGGTTATAGAAGCTTTAGATTTATGCTGCAGTTCCGCAGACAGATGCGTAAAAAATCACAGACTTCTACAAGACTGACCACAATGTCATGGCTCATTAGCACAGGAATGACATATTTACATATATTTTTTTCCACACATTTTTGGACAGTATACAGGAGACATCATCAATACGATGATATGAAAAAGCAATCAATCACTTAATTGAAGACAGAAACATCATTTATCATAATAAATATAATTATTTGAGTATTTTCAGTATATTTTATTCTTAGGCACATGAAAGGACCTACAGATAGAAAAATCTTGTTTAATTTGCATCCTAAACTTCTACACAGTGGAAAATCTTCTACAATAAACCAGGTACATGTTTCTTTTCATCCGAGTATTATTTTGAGCTAAAATAATCAAGTAAGCCATAGTACGTCTTACCTAGTAATTCATACAAAGAATTCAGAATAGATTTCCATGCTTCTCCAGCTTCCCTTCCAGCTACATCCGCAAAATGAGCTGCACTGCTGTATACATTCAAGCGATCAATACATTCAAGAACAAGGTTGATCATACCCTAAAAATGGAAAGGCTCAGATAGTCAGAGAAAAATACCCTAAAAAATATTGTTTAGGTGCAAACATGTAAGACTTTCAGAAATCTGTGAAAACCAAACATGAAAGGCAAGATATGCAAAACACAAGAATATGTAAATGGAGTCAGACAGATGAAGTCAAACAAGTAATCTCTATGGAAAAGTTGTTATTTGACTGTAATAATAAAGATTTACCATTTAGGATGGACAAAATAAACCAGAAAATAAATAGTATTCCAGACAAAATTTCAAGCAAGTTCCTATTCTGGAAGGCATTTAGGCATCTGACTAAGTATAGGCAGTTATCGTTACCAGAGAAATAACAGACAATATTAAACAAAATACTTGAAGCATGCTTATTAAATGAAAACATCCTTCTGCAGCAAAAGATCAAACTATAACAGAAGAAACTAATTCACACATAAGGACTAAATTATGGTTAGAATTTAGGGCAAAAGTCATATTAATATATCTATTTTTTTTCTTAAAAAAAAAGGAAAAGGAAGTAAGGCCTTAAATGTATTTCTTTAAATATAGAGGAAAATCAACAGATCTAAAGAGATCATAAATGTAGCAGTTTGACTCTTGCAGGACAAAAAAAACCTGCAAACATACTCAAGGTTAAAACTCAATGCTACAGACACAGTGAAAGAATACTTGCAGACAACATGGTGGAAAATCAGGAGTAAAACTGAGAAAATTACCTCTTCCTGGAAGAGGTTCTGGCGATTCTTCAGTGCTCGGAGCCTGTTTTGTTTGTCTTCATGCTCCAAATGTTCATCAGGAGGATGAAAGTAGCCAATCAAGTCCTGGAGGCTCAGACTGACTGACTCAATAGGCAAATCGACAGTGGAAGACTTTGCTTTCTTGCTGAGAGTGTCAAGGCCCCTACAAGAAGATGCGAAGTCTGAGCAGTGAAATTAATTTATTTTATAATTTAAACTCTTTATTGAAGGCAAAGTGTGTTTAGATGCCAAAGCTCAATTCATTTTCTGACAACTATGTAACCTCAAAAATTATTTACGTCTGCCTCATTCTCCACTTAATGATCCATCCCTCCCTTTCGAAACATAAACTGGAAGCATCAAAAATAGTTTTTCAAATTTTTTTTGCAATCCAAAGAACACATTTGAATAAAAGGTGACTGAGTGCATTGTGGAAGCATGCAGCAGGTGGAAGGAGGGGGATTTCCCTTGCACTTTCCTGGCTCCCCTCAGGAAGGCAGTGGTGGGAAGGAGTTATGCAGTGGGGCTGCAGGATGCCCACCAGAACCTTTTGGAACAAATAGGAGGGGCGACGAAGGGCAGAGAAACCAGGGATGCTGAGGACCTGTCAACATAGTGCCCATTTTGAGGAAGGAAGAGGAAGATCCAGAAGATCCTGAAACTCTGCAGGAGCAAACCAGGGTCCTGAAGTCCTGGGAGAGAAGCAGTCCTGAAGGGAAGGGCCCATCCTGGTGGCACAGTAGGGGAGAGTGGGAGGAAGGGGCTTATTTGACCCAACATCATTTCACTTTTGACTCATTCTCAATTCCACCATTGTAAAAAGGTTTTTTTTGATAGCATATTTTGAGTAAAAAGCAGCTATATAGCGAAGAGGTCCTTTTTTTTTTTTTCCCACAAGTGCTCTATTTATGCTGACCTAAAGACCACTGAGCTTCAGCTGGCAGAGAAGCCCACCATGTCCACACAGGCACCCACCCCGTGCTCGTCTCCCTCTTTTCTTTCATTAGAGGCACAACCTGTCCCGAGCAGCCTGACCCACAATCGTCCTCACCAGTCCTCTCTCTTGAGCTGCGCAACACCCTGCATGCTCCCAGGATTCCTCTCCAGGCCACAGTTTAGAGCAGAAGCCCCATTTTATACTCTGCTTTGATAAGGGGAGGGTGGCAGCAGAGGCGGATGGTTGTTGTTTGGTTCATTTTTTTGTTTGGTTTTGTTTTTTAACTGGCATGACACTCTGCATATTCATCTCAAATGGTGAATTATGGCTGGAAAACTTATACATTTAGGAAACATTAATTCAATAGGAATATTTACTGCTGAAGAACAAAAATCTCTTAGTATAAATAATGCAATGTTTCAAAAAGAGAGCTTCATAAGTTATCTTTAAAACCTCTTATATTGTAAGCACGTTATCTGAAGTGAAATTTTTCTAGTGACTTCATGGAAAAGAATTGGGGCACACACTTATGAGAATAACTTTGATCCTCTCCAATTCAGCTTTTTCTTCTTGGAGTAACATCCTGCCAAAATTAAATTGTTAAACACTACCCTGGACTCCCTGTGCACTCCACGAAATTCTCCACCGTAATTTAGTAGTACCTTGATTTGTGAAACCTTATCATTAAATTGCCTTTCTCTGTCCTTATCTTCTATGGCATTCTTAGAAACTTCTAAGAAAATGTATTACTTACAAAGTGGCCTAGGGCTTGCATTTCTTTTTTATTTTAAGCATCATAACAGTAGGCAATTCTCCTGACAGGTGTTTTTCTCTGTTGTTATTTAAGTACCTGGGTAAATGTTTTTCAACAAATTGACACGTCTATGTCTTAGGCTGTGCACTGATTTAGGACATAGTTGCTTTAGGTCACCATCTCCCTCATTGTCTTCTCCTGTGACAAATAAGTTCCTATGAAATCCTTATCATTCCATACAGTCTTTTTGCCTATCATCCTTCTTCTAATGACTGCTACACTGATAAGAGAGGTCTTTCATCAGTTACTGAATTCACAAACATTTGAGAATTAGCATTTATCAGTGTTATTAAGGTGGACATTTGGCATAGGATGATAGATGCAAATTGCGTAAATCTGGCAGTATTTTTAATGGCTAAAATACTGTAAAATAAAACATTTTATATATTGCAAAATATTAATGGAACAAGCAGCATCAAAAAGGAACAAATAAAGTGTAATGGGAGGGTAGAAAGAAGGTGTAATTTCATATTTTTAAGGAAAAGTTTTTCTTGAGACTATGAAATTCAGTATATCTGCATCTTCTACAAGTTTGCAGTTACACACTTAGCTCCCTCTTGCAGGCTTTTCAATGAAGAGCACTTTTGAAAACGATACTCAGAAAAGAAAGAGCTAAATGATGTACTGCATGACTTACAGCAAATTTTGGCAAGAAAAAAATATTTCCTTTATGTTTTTTTGAATTTTTGGTATGCTTATGCATTCAAAAAAAGTTTGAACAATAAAGTAATATTAGAAGATAAAGAAGCCGATCAATACCTCTCATGGTACATCTCTCCTGATAACACAAAGATTTGTCATAAAATCTGTTTTGAGCAGTATTCATCTATTTATTCTGAGGGATAGATCGTTCACTGTTCTGTTACTAGCCACTTTAAATAAAATAAAAGAGGTTACAAAAAGGATGGAAAGATCTTTTTAATAGCACACCTTATAAACCTGTTGAAAAGGAAGACTGTACTACGGATGACACGCGCTGTACGGGATTCTTCATTCTGAGATCTGGATAATGTTAAACCATCATCCATGTGACCTTCATGGTGCATTATTGCCTGCAGTATAGAAATAAAAAGCAGTCACTGCAAAATGAAACATTGTTCAGAAACAGGAAGTATGAAAACTCACATAGTAAGGCAGTCTAGGAAAAGAAGTCAAACACACACATGAAAATTTATTTTAAAAATATAATCCCAGGCTTTACTTCCTTGTGTCCAAGGACACACTTGTACTGAGCCAGCAGGTTCCATACGATAATAATACCAAAGTCATAGCTTCTGTAAACAATATACTTTACTACAAAAAAATTTAAAAAAATTCAAAAGTCTAAGGGGTTTTGTTTGTTGCATGTTTTTTCTCAACCTTAAAAAATAGTTCCACTACTCCAAATCTAGCTTCTTTAACAACTAGTCAAGTTGTTAAAGAATCTTTTTCCTATTTTATTATGCTGAGCTAACATTATGCTTGGCCATGGTTATTCTTTAAAAGAAGAAATCTCTTGAGGATCAAGGCTTGAAAAGCCCAAAAGGTAATACGTTCATAATGTGGCAAGGAAAGACTTTGAACTAAAAGCTTCTTCAAGTCAAACTACAGCACATTTTAAAAAGGAATTTTAGCACATTCTACAGGCTATTACTAATATTTTAGTTTGACAGCAAGTACATCAAGATCTATCAGTGTTTGTGAATTAATGTCTATAGGGTAAGATGCGCACTTTGTTTGGCTTTCAGCTTAAGAATTCAGTACATCACGTAACTTTTCAATACACAACTTAAATAAACCACCTTTCACAATGAAACAGAGACAAGCTTAAAATATTTGAAAGCCAGAAATTCTCTGTCTCATGTAGTTCCCTTCACTCTACTCTCCTCCCCCCCCACATCAGACTGTGACTGAATGAAATGCATTTCTATTTACAGTCTTACCTTCCGCTGCACAGAACCCATTCTTACAGACTTTGCATCAGCAGACTGGTATGTAAGCCATAAGCCTGTATCTACATGTTGTATAAAGCATATTGAATCCCCGTATTTTATTTCAGGTGCTCCCATTCCATCCACCTCTTTTCTTGTCCCTATGTCCAACTTTTCCTGAAGAAGAAAAAAAAAAAAAATAAAAGAACAATAATCAATACATTAATATTTGCATAAAATATTGAATACTAAGCACTGAATGTTTGAGATCCTTCTTCAACAAATGATTAAAAATGGTGGAAGTATAACTTTTAGTTAAACATTTAGAGACAAGATAGAGAGAGGCATCCTATCCGCACAAAAACCTAGCCTATTACACTAGGAAAGCCAGGTGTATTCATTTCACCTGCCTAGGAAAAAAATAAGGTAATAATTGACAGTACATGTCACTATGGAAACACAAAAGCTTACAAAAAAAGTGCCAAATACATTGAAATCCCTAGCTGAACCAGGCATTAACCTCCAGAAGCTTTTTCTTACAGATTTTGGTTGTATTTTGCAGCCTGGAAAAGATGAGCAACTCCCTATAATTTATTTCCAACTATCACAGAGAGATGGCCTTTAATCTGTCACTGCCCATTACTGCCCACCAACAAGCTCAGTATTTCCTGAGAAAGAAATCCATTTCTATGTTTGTGACTGGCCAGTTGACATGCTGTAAAAGAAGAATGGCATGACCATGTGTCAGTCCAGCTGGTCTCCTAAATGACAGCAGTCATTTTAGGAGAGGAAATTTAGTTTCTCAAACAATATTAGAATTTGTAACTGTAATTTGAGGTGTTTGCCATTATCTAGCTCTAAGAGCCACATCCTTCCCCACAGACATCAGTTTATAAGACAAACAACCTATGCATCCTGCTTTGTGGCAGATCATTCATTTAATCTCTCCTAAAGCATAGTGTTCAACTGACTGATATACTACTTGTCTGCCTGCACTAGTTGTTAAATCCAAAGATAAGTATGGAAAAAACATGTTACAAAGGATCAGTATATATCTTGTTAACTGTAGGAAGCATATTAATGTAGTTATGCCCAAAATTTCTCAAGGGACTTTGACTTGCCTCACAGTAAGTTGTATCTGCCTATTCCTGGGGCTGTCACCACTAGCTCCATTTTAGGCAAAAACCCTCTCCACTGAGATTAGTTCTGATTCATGTGATCAAGTTATTGACATAGAAACTATTCATCATTCTTCTGGGAAGAGGGAATACATCACAATTGTCACAGTTGAAGCTGAGACTACCATAAAGCTGCACTTGCTGTTTTGCTCTCCCTTTCACAGCTTCAATAGTGCAGGTAGGTTCACTGGTGCAGTAATGCCTGTATTCTGCTTCTAAATATGCTCACACATACCCAGATAAGAAGCTGTTTAATTTTCTTTTTGTTCAAAAAGTCATCTGTGAAAATTGCAGATTTATTTTATGCTGTTCTTTCAGGGTGCAAGATGATCCCTTTAACCAAATAGAGCTCCAAACTTCTCTACATCTCCAGATCAGCCATAGAATCATAGAATCACAGAATCACAGAATGGCTTAGGCTGGAACGTACCTTAGAGATCAACTAATTCAGCCTCCCCGCCATGGGCAGAGACACCTCTTAACTAGACTAGATTGCTCAAGGCCTCATCCAACCCAGCCTTGAACATCTCCAGGGAGGGGGCATCCAGAACCCCTCTGGGCAATCTATTCCAGAGTCTCACCACCCTCCTACTGTATAACTTTTTTCTAAGCTATGTTGTTCTGCATTCCATGTCTACACACACATGCGCTCAACTATTGAAATATAATTATTTTTGTCAATGAACCTGCCACTTCCTTCAGTTCCTCAGACTTCTAAATGTTCTACTACAACCTGGAACAAGTAAGAGAATAATTACACCACACACATGTGCCTTGAAAATTTGGGGAGACAGCTTCAGAGTAAAAGATGACAGAGACTGGAGTTTTGACAGGAACAGAAAACAATCTCTAATTTATTAAAGGATTTTAAAAAGCATATATTAAGTAAAGGGACATGTCATGTAACTAGATTTTCACCCTACAATTATGAATGCATTTTGAAGCACTTAAGAAAAAAAAAAAAAAAACCACTCGGGTGAAATTCTTATTATTACTATTCATAGCATTAAGCTTTCAGACATAATCATTCAATTCATATTATTATTTTTTTTCTGGATACAGATTAATTCTACTATCTTGTAAATGTCTAATTCCTTAAGTGCTGAAATTCTTATTAAAATCTTGTCCATTGATACGTGGTAATGACTGATTTATTAACACATCTGATGCCAATTTTTGAGTTACTGTATGCTTCTATTTCATTATTTTGTTCATATAATTTCTCTAAATGTTGAATTCAATTCTTTCAAAAGCTAGCACAATAACATTTGAAAATTTAAGTTACTTATAATAGGACATTGCACAAAAATGATGACACGGGAAAAAATAAATTAGGTCCTGCTACCATATGAAGATATAGCATCCTGATTTCAAGCTCCAGTCTTCTGAATTATCTTCATAATTAGAAGATAATGTGAATCTGTGAGAGCATACTGTGCTTCTAAATTGGAAGTTTATTCTTTATTTCCAAGTCTTCCTCCTCACAACTAATTTCTTAAGATATGAATATACAAATTCACAAAATTTCTCATAAAGCACTGTCAATAGCATTAAGGATTATTAATTTAAAATATTCCATAATTTCTTTAAAATCTACTTACTATAAAAGAAATCTAAGGAGTTTGATATTGAAATTTTAATTCCAATTAGAATTAACATTAAATTTACTTAGCATAATAATTGCAGTGCCACAGATTTGCCAAACAAGATTTCTGTCATTACCTATATAAATACACTGACAACTTTGCATGTAGGTTCAGAGCCCAGATTAAATTCAATCCCATTAAATTGAGCTGTTTCTTGCAAAATAAATGTAGCAGTCTGGAAAACATACAGTAAAAGTTGTATTCAATATAGGACAGAAATGGAAAGGTAAGGGATAGTGTGGTGGTGGAAGGCATTACAGCATTCATCGGGGAACTTCAAGACATTGAGCTTATTTTAGGAGTGAACAGGAACCACCAATTGTTTATAAAGGGGAAGATCTGAATGGAGTGCTGGATTCATGCCAATAATCACCAGGTAGTCGAGAAAGAGCGTATAATGACTCAATTTCATTATCTATTGTAAAACAGTTTATCAGTGAAAATCAGGATATGAAAAACATCAGAAATCACCATGTCACCATTTAATAATTGCATATCAGTATGGACATTGTGATGCAATTTTCCAGCCCACTACACTCTTAACATAACCTGTCATTACACAACCATCTGCTAATTTTTCCTACAGCATGTTTACAAAGAAAAGCTTCAGTTTTATTTTCAGGCCCATTCTCAGACCACCAGCTTTTTCTAAACAAAGATCAAAAATCTTCATTCATTAGACGAGAACAAACAAAAATCAACTGGTTTTTGCAACACTAAACCACGTCAGGAATGCAAAGCAACAAGAATGCATTGGAAATGAACTGGTTTAGTGAAAAGCATGCCAGATTTTATCCAGAAAGATCTACTCTTCATAAACAGTTTTTATTCCATGTATGTAAGTCAGCCTTCCCCCACTTGTTTTGACCTAAACGGATGAAATAAATGTAAGTATCTTCACCTTAATGTTGAAAAAAAAAATTGCTATGAAACCTTGCTTTAAATGTGTTCTTTTACCCTAATGTTTCTCTTCAATTCCTTATAACATTCTGAAATGGATTCCCGCGATTAAGGATTGTCCTTTCAAATTTCTCACTTGTGATCTGACCCAATCTGTATCTTCTGTGGCACATTTTCCGTGGCACATATATTTTCTGTGGCACATTCTAGCAGATCTAACTGACTGGAAGAAGCTAATTCACAATTGCATTTTAAGCTAACATTAATATATTTGCTATTGAATTTTATTAAAAAAACCCCAGGTGAATATATACAAATACAGGCCGTAAAATTTTATTAAAATTGATGTATTTCTGTCCCCTGGAAGAGACTGTTGACAGGAAAAGCAGACTTTGTACAGAATGTGTCAACATTTCTAAGTCGGTAAAATTACCTTATTTCAGTGGAAAAGTGATATTAAGCTAATGCTCTTTATCAAAATGAATCAATATTTAGCAAATGCAAGAGAGGAAAAAAAACCAATTCACAAAACTTAATCACTGCAAACTCAAGTCTACAAAAGAACCATATGTTTCATGAAGAAAATGTAGATATTTGAGGACATCCTGTGCTGACTTAAGTGAGATTACAAGAGAGAAAGAATGAAAGGCTAATATAATTCTCATTTAATGATAATTATTAGGGTAGTATATGAGAACCAGACCATTAAAAAAATAAACAAATTCCCAGGAAAAAAATCAAGGGACTGTTAGGTTCTCAGAATATCCATATCTTCTAAATGCTGTTTAGTTTGTGATGCTTCTAAGCTTTCACATTTCTTTATTTTGCTGAGATATTTAAAGAATTTTATCATGGAAGAAGATTCTGATCTACTTTTTCAACTTCTGTACTAGAATGTTGTGTCTTGGCAAAAAGAAAAATTGTATGTGTTAATTTGAGCATCTGAGAAAAGTCTACTGGTAGATATAAGACATCTTATAAAGAACTTGAGCTTTCTGATTCTCTTCCACTTACTTTTTAAATGCACTACTGACAAGCTAATGTGTTTAAAATTATGAATAAGGCCCTTTCAAATAATTAGGTTCTAAACAACAATAAATGATGAGCATTTACATTTGCACCTGAACCCTCAGATTTACAGGAGATGTATTTTCAACAGTTTCTCCACAAACATGAAAGCTGCTTTTCATTTGAGAATTTACATTCTCATCTGCTCACATGCCTGAAAGAACCAAGTCTTTAACACTGAGGATAAGGGTATTCATCCCCTGTATCTGCTTTTGCCTATTTAGAGCTAAGATATCTATAGCACAACAAATGGGCTTTTCATAATTCTTCCTTCCACTACTGGAAGAGTTATGACTGTGGAAAAAAAAGAACTGAAATTGCTAAAAGAAAGAGCTAGCCACTTGACATACTCCAAACTATCAATGCTCTGCATTTAACAAAGAAGAATAGAGAGTCTGCCTCTTATCCAGGAATAATTATTTTGGGCTCACTGCATGTAACAAACACAAGTGAAAGGTTGGATGATTTGTTCATACATGCTCAGAGAAAGATACACCCAGGAAGAGAGACCCATAAAGTTGCTTACCTTCTCTACAGAAGCCTTTCTAGGACTGCTCTAATTTTGAAATATTTATTTTATGCTCTTTTCCAAAGAGGGAAGCAACCTAAAAATGTTTAATGACTGTATCCTAATAAAGTGAAACACAACACTCCTTAAAGGAGTCCTAAGAAGGAGACTGGATTCATTTTCAGCAATGAAGAGCAAACCATATACTCCTCCCCTGTGTCATCTCTACAGTTCTTTCCAAATAAGTCCAAATGTTGACATTCACAAAATTAATATCAAGTATGATCTTCCAAATTTCCTATTTCCTTGAAAATTCATATTTAAATATCAGTAACATTGTAGCTGTCACATAATGATTAGTTTAGAGACCCCTCTTAAAATACCCTCAAGTTTCTGCAAGAATTGATTACTGTAACATGTTTCTGCATGCCCCAAATCCTTTTACTCTGCTCAGCACAGAATACGTTTGGTCACTTAACAACTACGAAATCAAAAAATATTAACTTTTAATTTTGAACATGGCAGAACAAAAACAATTCAAAATTTTAATCCCTCATAATTCTTCCAAATAAGGAATATA
>JAAGNO010022356.1:177855-188809 GCA_033439905.1 Ceryle rudis
TATTTATATAGAATTTATTTCATATTATTTTAAACTGTTTACCAACTACATAATGCACTGTTCTGAACTTAAAATGCTTATTGAAGGTGCCAAGTAAAAAATCAAACTATGGTAGCTTTAAATTAGACTACAGTAAAGTATCTGATGAAAGAAATCCTGATTTTCCAATTTAGTTTAAAGAATACTATAATTTTTCCCTATGTCAGCCAACAGATACAAGAACTGAAGTACTAGGGAAGTTCATCAGAAAAACAACTAAAAAATAAAGAGGGCAAGCAGTACAAAAAAAACCCCAACAATCACAAACAGACAGGTAACATTACCCAAAGAAAATGTGAGAAAAGATTTTTAGATATTAATTATATGGAGTTCTGGGCTGTTTGTTTGGTTTGTGTGCTGGGTTTTTTTTTTGGTGTTTTTGGTTTGGTTTTGGTTCCCCCCCCCCCTTTTGTTATGTTTTGTTGTTGTTCTTGGGTTTTGTTTGTTTTTAATCAGTGAAAAGGTAGAAGGTTCTAATAATTCATGCAATAGGAAATATCTAAGTCTTGCTTACTAAAGAGATTGGTATTACTACTAGTTATATTAATGCTGCACTGATTCTGTACCTTGGAAGACCGAAGACAGAATGCTGTAGACTTGACATCCGCATTTTCTTTGTCCGTAAGAAGAAGACTGTTGTCATCAAGGAGACTTAAATATTTTCCTGTAGTTATATGTCTTAGTCTGAATGGCTGTCCCCATCTAATGTGGCTGCCACTCCACCTAAGAGAGTCATAGGAAATGTTTGGGGTTTTAAAACAAAACACAGATTTTAACTACTGTCAAAACATTTTAAAGTACATTATATTGCCAACCAGTTGGTAAAAGGATAAAATTCTAAACGTTGGATTATCAGTAAGAAAAAGGCTACTTTGTGGTTACCACCAATAAAACCATTCTAATAAATATCTTAACCTCTCCTTTTGCATAGGCTGCCTTGGTTCAGACTGAAATTGTCATGAGAGAAGATAGAGACCACCTACAGAAAAGGAGGTTTATGCTGTACACAAAGAGATTAGGTCTGCCAGTTCCCTCTTCAACATTTCATCTTCCAGAGCATTCTCCTTTCAGCAATCAGCCCACTTTAGACATACTTTAAATAGAGTACAAAAAAAAAAAAATAGCTAAATAAGTAAATAAATCCTCCTAAAATAAATTTTACAAATTAGTAAGCAAAGACTGGCACAGATTCTTCAGATTCTATAGCAGGAAATGAAAGAAAAAAGGCAAAGATTTTCTATGTAAGCTCCCCAAGAACTCCTCAAACTGAAATATAGGTTGCAGGTTTCTAACTTCTTGCCTTAAAATGCAAAGTCAGCTCTTCTGTTCTTCCTGATTAACTCCTGAAGATAAACTTATGTAGGGGTTACTAAGGAGGATGAACTTCACAAAGACTTTTCAGAAGACTTCTTGAATAGTCCTTAGATTGGAAAATTGCTACAGATAGGATGTTTTCCTGAATCTTCAGAAAACTTTCCTCAGTCTTATATCGTCAAAAATTTGCATTTTAGATATATGCACACACTGCTTTTTGGAGAGGAAATCATATAATTATTTTGTGTTTGCAAAATGCTCATCATAATAGAATTAAGACATAATGCTGAGGTTCTGATGTGCTTCCACAAATGCTAGTAATTCTCTATGCTTACTGTGGCTTGAAATAGTCTAAATTATCAACAAATGTTCCCCAAATATATAAGAAATATACAAACACAGCCTTATGAACTTAACCTGATTATAACACAAAATTCTGATATGGGAGTATGTTTAACTGCATCTTGCTACTTATATTGAAAGAAATTCCATCTGCAGTATTCAAAAACATTACAACTTTTTATGCATATGTTTTGTGTATATTTACGTACTATTCTGAGAATCCCTTAGGCTAGCACTTACACAGCTCTAAGTAATTTTGTTTTTCCTGACATACATGTAGCAGATTAAAACACCTATTCAATATAAATATAAATTTGTCTTCCTTAAGACTTGGCCATACTGTATGCAAAGTATGCAAAACCAATTTGGCAAACATTTTTAAAGTACAGGAGTTTTTAAAATGCAAGAACAATGCTTAGTTTCTGTTTTGTAACAGGATTCATTACACTTCACTAATTAAATTTTGAATTCTTTTTAGTTAATTGTTTTAAAGAGGCCAAAAGAATGAAAAGGCTTTCCCTTCAACTATTTTATTTTGTAAACCAATCTCTTCTGTTTAAGTTGGGGGGAAAAGACTTTGGGGAGGAAGGAAATGTGCAAGCTTTACATTTTAGAAATGTATTGCTTCTTTTTTTGTCTTCTTCACAGCAGTCAATATACTACAGAAAAGCACATCTACGTATCAGTGTTCTTGCACAACTTCTGCTGCTCATTTAAGTGAAATGTAAGGTCATGAATCTCAGCTACAGTATTGGTGGCTCCAGTAAAGCATACGAAAGGTGCAGAGTTGATATTATGAACCATGCTGGGGAATTTCCCTTTCTCTAGCCTGATTCAATTTTCTCTTGGACCTAATAGCCATGGACCATAAAAGGAAAATAATAAATGTAGTGCAATTGAGCCATGCCCTAGTTCATGCCTGCAGGATAGGAGAAAAAAAAAAAACAAACAAACAACTCATGCACTTACAAGAAAAGCCTTTTGAGCAGAAACTGTCTTGGGAAGCCATTTCCGACTACTAAAAATTCTTTTCTGCGATATAAGAATATGATCCCTCTCACCTCTGGGGAAAGAAAGCATTCCCAAGTGGCAGTCTGCATGCGCAGGTAATTTTTGTGAGAGTTATCCACTAATAAGGACAGTTCAGAAACAAAGATTCCTTCAGAATCACATAAAAGTAACAGGATCGATATTATATCTGCAGTCATTCTGGGAAGGAGTAGAACTGATGGAGGACTTCAGACATGCATATACTGTTACGAATTGAAGCATTTGCATGAATAGTAATGTGCCTGCAGTTCAGCAAATAATGTATATAGCTATTATAATATCATACAGGAAATAGAGAGAAGAGGGACTTGAAGGAGAAAGTTTTATTCTTGCCATTTTATTGGGGTGAGGAGGGGCAGGAGTGTGTTCCTGGTAAGGAAGTCATGTTTCTTAAAAGAAAGATTACCGCTGCCTTTGCTCAGTTGCTTTGACAGTTGTCACTACTTTTCTCAGTCTTATATGTTCAAATGTTTATACTTCAAAAATTTGCATAGAATGCCTGTCAAAATGAGATCTAACACAGTTGTAGCAGAAACTGGTAATTTCTCAAATGCCCACGTTGCTCTAGTACCACTGCTTATTAGGAAAGTACATGCAATGAGGAAAATTCAAAACCTAGAGATCCTTCCACAGTTTTATTGTTGTCTCATATGCACTCTCAAGGTCAATTTCAGTCCAAAGCAAAAATCTCACTGCCCTATCAATGACAATTAACATTATCCTATTAAATAAAATGCACACACAAAAGCCAGCATCATTACATTGGAACCTCTCCCTAAAATGCCCTGATTTAATCTCTAGATGTCAATGATTTATTAGTCACTAGAAATTTTATCACAAGCACATATTGTAATAAAATTTAAGTGTAATTTTACAGTGCAATTACCTTAAATAAGGCACAATTCCGTACTATAATTGCCACACTTCTAACAATGCAAGGTAGCATTTTTTCTGTAAATTTTTACCTTTAAAGAATTCCAACTGGATTAAACAAATTAGGGTTCATCATACATGAATTATAACTTTTAAGAAAAACTGTTATTATGTCACATAGGTGTTAAAAATGTGAATTCACTGACAGCTAAAAACTTCAAAAAAAATCAAAACATGCACAGCATGTTGTTGTTCAACTTCTCTACATGAAATATTTAATTTTTCATGAAAGTGATATAAGGCACTGTTTGAAGACTGCTTTAGTATTATCAGTCTGGGTTTATAGTTATCAATCTGATTTTATAGGAACACTCTTACTATACAAAAAGTGCCCTGACAAATAGACTTCTTTTTCTGAAAGAGATTTTACTTACGCAACTCTTAGAGTCTCTAGTCGCCAAAGAGAACGAGCATGAATTGACACAGCACCACCTTCATAATGGACAGTTCTGAAAACAAAGCAAAAGCAGAGACTAAATGTTCAGCTCTGTTGGAAGAATTAATCATATTTGCTTGTTCATCTCTCATTTTAAGGCTGCCAAAACAATTATTGCAACTGTCAGATTTAAAGGTCATCAGATTCAAAACCAGATCTTATCAATTAAACTTTCAAACATAGTTACTCAAATTTTGCTTTAATTGTCTTTAGCATCCATTATTGTGATATTCATAGGAACAAGATTTCTATGGTGTTTGCTCAGACATCTTTCCTAGTGTTTTAAAGATAGAGAATTCAGGGGAAAAAAATAATTAAAAAATCAATAGCCCGATAATTACAGTGTTTCTATATTCTAACAAAAAAACAAATATCAAATTATGATAAAGATTTGCGGTCACTGCAAAGATCTCACAAGAAAGGCAGTGTTTGCTCAGACCTTATACTATTAAAATAACCAGGCAACCCATTATATTATATTATGAAAATTCAGTTATTTTGCACTGTATTTTATTATCCTAGCACCTGATTTTTTACAACCACAATGATATAGTCATCACACATCTAAGATGTTAACAAGCTTCTTATTTCCAAATTCTAATACATAATGACCCCTCTACCTCCTGCATATGTCCATAAATGTAAATGCTTCTAAAACCTCGTTATTTAAGCCTAAAAAAAAGGTTGTTGGTTTGCTTTGTTGTTTGTTTGGTTTTTTGTTTCCCCCTCCATTATTCTACACACAGCTAAGTGATCTATATTAGATCCACAAAATGGTTTAGATTTATGGTCACCAAAAGCCCTAGGTAGATACCCTGGCTTCTCTTCAAAGTAAACACTGAGGAATATGGTGAGTTTTAAGTATTGCCACTCTAGATTTAGGCAGCCATTCTTTGGACTGCTTCCTGCCTTCACCTTTATTTCTGCACAGACAGCGCAAGAATTTAGAAACCTAGGCCTTTCCTTTGGGAAAATGAATACAGGAGATGCTTATCCAAAGCAGTGCTATCACTATACCTATCAGACCAAGCATGTCAGGGAACACTGCCGAAGAATGGCCTAGTTTTATGGATCCTGGAAGGGCCTAAGGATTGAGTAAATGTTGTGATCTTCAGCCAAGATCAGGCACTGCCAAAAATAGCCAGAGGAAATATTAATACTGAAAATGTATTCCCCATTGTTTGTTTGAAGCAATTTTTTGAGGTCCACAATTTTGGAATCATGTACCTAACTAGGCTTTAGCTTCCAAAGTCTTCCTGTGTAAATAATACAGAGGGACTGAATGCTTAGCACAGAGGAAAACCCATCACTGAGAGAGATGGTTCAAAACCAAAAGAAATGCTGAGTTAGCATACACTTCTCAGTACTGTTAAAAATACATGAAACTACATATGCACTAAAATTCATCTTGGAATATGCTAAATGTATTAAGAAAATAAACACTCCCAGACACTGCAAAAGATGCACTGCCAAAGATGCATTTAAAATTCCTGCACTTGTGTAATACAAAATTTTAACAATTTTATTCAGCAGTTTTCAAGTCATTAAATATATGAGAAAACAGATCAAAGCAAAGGCTTAAATTAATCAGAATACTTGAATTTTAAGTTGGTACCTTGTTACTTTTCAGAGATGAAGTTATTTCTCACACTGTAAATGCATAAGCTGTCACCAGCATCTCAGTCTGAGTACCCTTTTGAAGCTAGCTTTGGATTACACATAGCAGTTGGATCACTGTCATTTTAAATATTCAAAAAGCATCACATTGTGAACTTAAAAAGGCTTCTCAGGGGTGAAGTGATTCTCTGTTTTGTGACTGTCCATCTATTATTTCCTTTCTCTATTCTTTCAAAGGGGAGCTATCACTCTTGGAATGGTCATGTAAGATGAGAAAATAGGAAATAGAAGGGAAGAAATCCTAAATAAAAATGTGAAACTTGTTTACCAAAGGAAATAAAAAGGCTCCTGGAATTGTCTCATATTTCCATACGAATGAGTGGGTACAGTAGCAACAGAAGGAGTGAAGGCAGAAAGACAGTGATAGCACTTGAGGGATAAAAGTCAACAAGGAAGTAGCAAAGCCTCATCAAAAGAAAAAGTGAGAGGAATCTGGAAAGGAAGTGAGAAAGCACTGTGAACTTAAGGGCTAGAGATCAAGGATCCCTATAGGGATGCAAAAGGAGAAGCCCAGAAACTGGGATCAAGGGTGGAACAGCAAGACTTTGTATGGGCATGAAAGAAGATACTACAAAAAAATAGAAGCTGGCACAAAGAACTGGAATAGAGTATAAGCTCTTCTGTCTTTAATTAAGTATTGTCTCTAAAGAAAAGACAGTGAAGAAAAGATGACTTTGAATACAAGATACCTATCTATTCCTCACTGAAGGGCAAGTCACTTTGCATTTACCGTAACAGCATGCATACTAACCATTGTCCCATAGCAGCTGAATAAATTCATAACCTAGACTTTTTTGTTCTGTCTAAGAAATCTAAAGCTCATGTTTAACTCTTTTCATTAAAATAAACGTAGTAAACTGATCTGAGTTTGCTCAAAACAGCTTCCTTAGAACTCATGTTATATAAAAACATTATTTTAAAGAATGCACATCATTTCCTTTTACATCCTCTTGACAATAGTTCAGTGCTAAAAGGAAGTATGATTCATAACATTTTAATCCTTCCTGAAACTGACAGTTTCAGACATAGGAGATACTGATATTACTAGGTCAAATGAAAAATTGTTTTTAATGACATGTGAATAATCTACAAAAAAATCTCTGACTATCCAAAAGTTACTACAGATTTACATTGATAGGATGGCAGAAAAAAAAAAAACAAAAAAAAAAACCAAACATCAAGTTGTGAAGTGCATTGAAGATGCACATTATTTGCCAAACAATAGAGAAAACCTACAAATGACAACATATTATTGTACAAACAACAGCAGAAAAAGAGGGGGCAAAAAGAGCTACAATGATTGCTAGTGTTCCCATAGAAAGCTCTGTATAGCTTACACCTGCTGAGTCATACCCATAACACTAATTCCTTACACTCTGGTTTGTTTGTTCATTTGTTTCTATTCTTTCCAAAACACTTTATTTGCATATTCTGCATTTACAGAGTAAGGATATTAAACCACTTCTATTTCAAATGAAAATACCTATAAGGAATTCAGACCCTTTGAGAATTTCTAATTCATCTTTACTATAAACCTTAATCTAGTTAATTAGTTGATGTAATTAAGTCCTTTTTTGTTTCAACTATGACTTCAAATTACATTTAAAACATCATTCTTTTCCTGACCACGTCGTTCATCTATTTAATCCCTCTTACTACAAACAGTCACCAGAGCCGGAACTTCGCCAGTTGTTTCCAGCCCCATTTGTCTCCCGGAGCTGGTAGCGCCGCGGTTGCACCACCACGGACAGCGCCACCGCGCCCCGCCCCGCCCGGCGCCGGCGGGACGAGGGAGGCGGGAGCTGTTCGCGCTCTCCCCTCGCTACTTCCTCGCACTCCCCGCTAGCCTCCGAGATGTGATGTAGAGGCAAAGCGACGGTAAACACCAAAAAGAAAGCTTGATATCTGAATCTCTCATCTCCAATTACTGTAATGAATTAATTACGCAGGTTTAAAATAGACTACCCTGTATCAAAGGCCCTGGAAAAGCATTATTGAATTCATACTCTCATGAAAGTATTGTTGAGCACAAAGAGGGCAATCATTCCAGTGAAATCCACTGACTACAAATGGGCAGTAAATGAGATTAAAATAAATTACATTAAACGACAGTATTTTGATGCTGCTGAAGTAGTCTTGGTTCAAGAACCTGCAAATCCTAAATTCTATAGCAAGCAAATATGGAGTAAAAGTCAATAACTTGAAATGATTCAGGGCATCATAAATATGGTGTAAGCAACATTACAGTATTGTACCTGGACCATGCACAAATAAATAGATACAACTAAGATGTCATAGTTCAAATTAAAGAAATTAATGACAGGCAAGGCTTTCCCGGCTTTAATTTGAAAAATCAATCACTAAAGAGCTCTGTGGAATTTTTCAAATTAATTTATAAAAACACAACCATTAGTATTTAAGGGGCATGGACTGGTTTGGGTATGGGGGAAAGGTTATTGATTTATGCTGGGTGAAAACTCTCTGAGTTCATGTTTCAGTGACAAGTAATCCTTCATACATATCAGATCCCAGCCTTTCTGAGGTACAACAGACCTCACTAGTACAGAATGCTGTAACAAGGAGTGTGTTTTACCTGTCTAAAGAGAATGACAATGAAAGGAAAATGGAAAGGAGCTGAGATTGCCCAGGTCACACTGATTTTGACTTTCATCACTTTAAAACCCCATCCTTCCACTTCTGAGACTAACACAAAATGTTCAACATAATTTACAAAAGCCCTAATGTATTACGTCCAACCCAAAGAAACTGATAAAGGCAGGAATGACAAAACTGCTTCTGGAACCAGGCTACACAACTACATTCCCTCATGAAGGCCTATTCTGATTGGAAGATTTGAGAAACTGGAAACTGTCCTACCTCAAGTTATACTTAGCAAAAGCGAAGAGCACTTTGCTCTCTCTCACAGGTAATTTCTTTCTGTACCAATATATTACCAAAAGGTCCAAATCGCACTGCAGCCATCAGTTTATGATACATATTGGAAATTACAATGCAAAATAGTTGCAGTAGGAACATTCATGGCCCCCTTCACTGGGAACTATGAATACTCATAGTCCTACTCCTGTGTGGACTTTAAATTCTAAAAGAATATGAATGATGGTGGTATAATAAAGAGCAAGCAACACAACTGAATAAAAAAAAGAATTTCAAATCACATAATTTTGATTACATACTCCCACTGCTATCCACCATTAGTTTTGGGGGACTTCTAAGTGAAAAAACAAACCAACCCCAAACCAAACAAACCCAAAATGTAAAGTAATCCAAAGCTTACAGTCATGAAAAGTATTGCTTTAATAACTATCTGACATTTTTACAGGAAAATAAAATGACAAGCATAATATAACAACATCAAAAATGCAAAAGAATTCTATTTAATTGAACAGTAAAAAAAGTGGGCCTGTTGACTGATTCAGTTGTGATGGGGGAAAAAAAAAAATCAGCTTATTATAATACCTTTAAAGTCTTTCTTGCACAACCTGAATTTATTATGAATATTTCTTGCAAAATTTTTAATTAAGACTGTGAAACAATAGTAAACAATTTCACAGAGGCACTTCAATATATATCTGCTCTAAATACCAATTGCCACCATAATTACAATATATTTATTCCTTCTTGTGAATTTAAAGTGAAGACTCAGTACTACAATTAAGGGTTTAAAAAAAATAAAATAGAAAGAAAAGAAAACAAACAAACAAACAAAACAAAACAACCACAAGAAAAGCATAATAATTTCAACAGGAAAAGTTGCCAAATGAAAGCAAAGACCATTTCAAGGTACCTTTAACTCAAAGAGCGATTTAAATCTTTTGTTCAATAACCATATACAATCCCCTGCCCAAAAAAAGTATTAAAAATGATTAACAAATTTCTCATGCATGAAACAGGAGGAAAAGGTGGGAAAGGAAATTATGCAACCTTTTATTTCAAGAAAAAACAAAACCCAATCATAAATCAGGGAAATCCTTGTGAGTCTGCCTCATTCCCATATGCACAACGGCCACACCGCTTTCGTTGGCTCATACGATGAAAGCCAGGCCACAAACCTTGAGGGCAGCAAGCAAAGGAAATGAAGTCAAGACAAATACAGACTCCCAGCTACTGTGCTGCAGAAGTTTCTGTCTTTGAAGATAAATAGAACCAAAGTAACCACCAGGAGAACAGTATGCTGATTTTACTAAGCCTTCGCTTGTATACTTATACCTATATTTATGTTTTGACCTACCTGGAAATGCTTCTGAAATTTGAATTGAAGCTACAGAAACAACATGGCAAATTTAGGTTTATCTTGCTATAAATAACTAAGGCATTTTAAATAATAAACCCACAGTTTAAGGATTCTATGTACAAGGTTTTAAACACTGTCCTTAAACCAGCAACATACCTAACTAGAATGTGCAGCAAATTATATTTACTTCAGTGGAATTACACATACTTAATCTTCAGCCTGTTATCTAGGTCAGAGGGAGTGAAAACTACCAGGGCTATGCCCACTCTGCCTGGGGTGTTTTAAAATCAGTATCACTTTTTTTTGTAAAAATCAACATGTTACCACAAACATCTCTATTTGCACTGTTTCCAATAGGAACACTTTTTAATTACAAAGCAAATTAAGCGTAGCAACTTCAGGGAGAATCTGATTGAAACTGCTTCCCAAGGAAAAGCACATTTCTGAGTGGGTAGGAGCCCCTCAGCCTAGAGACTTCTGTGTGGTGAAATTGCCCATTTTTAAAAACATAATTCTACCAGCAGTTAAATACTGACCATCAAAATAAGGTATGCATATATACTGAAAATGGGAAGAAGCCACGAGTTATCCTTTTATATATTATTTTGAATAGGCAAGAGTCCTAATTAGAGATAGAAATATAGAGATTTTAAGCAATAACTAAATTTACTAGTAATTTAAGAGGAGAAAGTATGGGGCTCAGACTGATCATAATTAATGCCACAAATTTAAAAGTAATCATAAATTATATACTAGGTCTATTAGTAAATATCATTACAAATATTTCAGAAAAGCAATAGAAGAACTTCAGAAAAGGAGAACATGGCGGGGGGGGGGGGGGGGGAAGAAAGCTTATTTTTTTTCTTTTTTTTAAAGAAAGTCCCGGAAAAACAACATTTTTTCGATGAAGG
>JAAGNO010022356.1:207441-244591 GCA_033439905.1 Ceryle rudis
ATATGTTCCCATGCTCTTGAATATACTTCTTGAATGAAAAGCATGTCCTTCAGAAAATAATCTCTTTGATCTTGGAATTGTTCAATTGTTGCTGTTATTACTGTTATTACCCTCAGATAAAGCAAGACTCTGAATAACAAGCAAACAATTTCTAATTTAACAATTATACCAAAATGATGGCATTGTAAGAAGTTATCTTAGTCTTAAAAATACAAACAAATCCAAGTCACCAGTAGTTCTAAAACTTTAAGAGAAACTTCATTTAAAATAAAAGTTTAAAAAATTTTCAGCAGAAGGCTTTTACATCAGGAATAACAATGTTGGAATATTCCTTTACTTATATTCAGTATTGTAAATTTATATTCAAATATCAATAGACATGTTTATACCTCAGAGAAAAAAAAACCCATAATCTATTAGAAAATAAAAGATAAGATACTGAATGTATAAAACATAGGAATATTACTTTTGTTTTTTAGTCCTTAACATAGTCTTAAATTTTACATAATTTATAGGTATTTATAGGTCTCTATCCTGATTCTTAGACTGAAAATATTCTTCATTACAGTCTTTTAAACTAGTGTTTACCTGTTGTATCCTCTTGCAATCCTACATCAAATGCCAGCTTATCCATTGAAGATCGAGATGTAGAGAGGCAGCATAGATACTATCAAAAGAAAAAAGCACGCATTAGTAGTTCTATTCACGTCTGAAAATCCCCTGAAATATAAAAATCCATCAACCTCCTAACACAGGATTAATTAGCCTTCAATTATCCCCGTTACTTACTGCCAAGAACATATATGCCTGATAAACTGAATGGCACTCAAGGTGACTTGACAAAGATGTATGTTCTAAAATAATCTTTCCATCTATCCAGGTTATCATTCCACTGAGATGGGAATAGTGAGAGTGGAAATAAGGGAGCTGGTTGCATCAATTTTCAGCTCCATGAAGCCTCACTTGTAGTTAAGGAGTTTGGAACTTGTATAATTCATCAGGAAATTGAAGAGTAAGGCTTCCGTCCAAAATATGTGCAAGAAGGAATTTCCTTTTCCAGTCTCCAACATGTTCAGGTTGCCAACTGTGGGATTCAGTCGCAGCTTATGTGATATGCAATATCCAAAGGAAAAGACATAAGAAACGACCAACTCAAAACAGACTGACAAACAGAGAACTCATCACTATGAAGCCAGACTTAGTTTTAGCACTCAACTAGCTATGACCAGCTTGGTTTCCTATTTCCAACCATCTATCTTTCACAAAGTTTCCAATATCCACAAGTTAAATGCCTCTTTGATGTGAATAATTCTCCAAATACCAGTACACGGCCATAGTCTTTCAACTATAACTTTCATAGAAAAAAAGGAAATCTTTGCTGCTATCAACTCCTGTTACATACCATGCCACTGTAGGAATGACGCAGCAAGATTGCATGCCCATAGAGTAGAGTTCGATGACCACCACCTTGTGCAGACTGAAAGATAAAAAGAAGTGATATACTGGTATGTTTCAATAAAATGGGTCCTTTTGAGAAAGAAAAAAGAGAAAAGGAATCCTCATCAATCTTTGGACAATCTGTGACAGAGAAGCCAATTTCCTGATAAAATGCTATTCAGGGATTAGTTCAAGAAGGTCATTTTATGACTATGTTCTCTAGTTTTGATTGCCTTTTAATATATTGACCTTTCAAGTCCTTGGGAGAGATCTAAGGTAGAATTTGGACAGGTGAATCTCTAAGTGCTCAATTCACTGATAAGGGAAAATGGTTATGTTGTAACACCATCTATTTGATATAAAATAAGTTCAAGAAGCTTGAATCCTTCTTTCGTGGGCTGAATGCTAGCAGCCTTTACAGAAGGACAGCTTTGATGCACGTTATGCTCCACTCTACCCCTTATGTATTCTCAAATCTCTCCATATTCACCCATTTTCCCTCCAAAAAATACACTTATTTATACAGAAGGTATGCAGAGGGAGCTTCTGGAGTATTGTCCCTGTTTTACCAGAAACTATTAATGATATATCAACCACATCGAAGATCATCAACCTCCAGACTGCTTGTCACAGAGCATTTAAATACTATTAGACAGAATTCTTTTCTGCTAGGTCACATAAGTGCTTCAAAGACATCCGAGCTAACTCAACAGGATTTGGGGGTTCTGAAAATTCAGAAACTGTGCCCAAGTCAATGTTCCTCTTGAGAAATGCAGCATAAATCTTCAGTGAAAGAAAACTGAAGTAATAAAATTCACTTTTATGACAAGAAACTGCAAACTTTTCTTTCACAGTATTTTCATTACAGTGTCTACTTATCTACAACCAGTTTAACCACAAATGAAAAATAAATCTTGTTAAAGCACAAGCAACCTTTCAACTTAGGTTGAAGATTTATGAATTCCTTAGACTGAGATGCAGCTGACTGACAATGGTCAGAAGCAGAGACTGTCAGATGAGACATCGTCAAGAACATAAGTCCATATACCTCTGACAGAACCTCTCACATAACATCACACACTTCAAGCAGTATCAATAAATACATATTTTTGAGTCTATAAATGACAGGTCCATCATCAGCATTACTCTTTCATATAGTACTCCTAATTTATTTTTTTATATACAGCATTTATACCCTTTCTTTTATCACAGTAGACTGACCTTCTGTTTGACTGGAGCATCAGATTCATTACAGAATAAATTTGAAACAATCATACTATGTTATCTCTCTGGCAGCTTCATTTCAGTGCTGAAGATCAATTTAAGTGAATGGCTATGGCGGCAACACACAGTTATTTCCCCTCCTTATTTACTGGTTGTCCTTCCTTATCTTTTATCCATTAGCATAATATTTGGTGATCTCCAAGTTACTCAGTCAAGAAAAAAAAAAAGATGACTAGATGGTGACGCAGCAAGCACTTAATAAAATAATAACTTTAACACTTTTAAGAAACTGCCAGGAATTTCTGGCTTTTATCTTTATTGAGAAGAGAGCATCCTGATAGACACAAGGTATATTTTGACTTTCAACAGACTGCATAGCAGACAAAATGCAGGAAGGAATATTCAATAATCACTCCAGAAGATTGAATGACATGAATTCTTATTAAGAAAGAATAAAATTCCTGGTCTTTGTCGCAGACATAGTCTTCACATTGAGACATGAAGATTTAGCTTTGAACTACCATTGCTACTACCGCTTTTCCCAAAGGCACAAGGAAAGAATGAGGCATTTGATAATGTCAGGCCTGTTGTGCCAAAGACAAATGCTGAATGTCTGCTGCTGATCACGTGGGGGAGGATGGGAAAATTTGTTGTGAACATACAGCTTTACCAACACTTCAGATTTGCCCAGAAGCTTTGTCAACAGCAGGCAAATGTACCAAATCAACAAAGCCACTAAAATGGACAGAAGTTTGAACTTTGACTGCTATTTTTATCAAAATTATTGTGTTACTAGCCATAAATGTTTTATCTAACATATAGTTTTAGTTGCTTGTATTACAAAAGATGTGAGGAACACTGTGATCAGCAAACTCACAGCTGTTAACGTGCCTGTGTTTTTGGCCATATGGATTTGTCAGTCTAGCACCCATTTTGTTAAATGCCCATTGGTGGCCAAACAGTAGAAAAGCTGGTTCAAAAAAATCTCAATCACTTTTGTTAAACATGGAATAGTGGGGTTTTTTTAGATAACTTCTCCCAAGAGCATTCAAGTAATTTCTTTTAGCCATAATTCTTTGGCCCATTAAAAAATGCACTCAAGTCTGCTGTTTCTGTTTCTTTAAGAGAAAACAAAGAGCTGCACAAAACAATTCAAGCATTTTCCACATAAAGGTTTCTGAGAGGCAATTATAATCAAGTCACCCATATGAAGGGAAAGTGAAAGATGAAACCGAAAAATACAGGAAGGGCTGAGAAAGAAAGCTAGTGCTGTGAAAGCCTTCAATTTTGGAGCCTCGCTTCCTTGTTATGTACATACCTGTAAGTTAATTTCCTAATTTAAAGGCTCATTTCAATAACTAAAATACTGAGTATTTATCTTTATGCCAGAATCATAGAATGGTAGAGGTTGGCAGGGACCTCCGGAGATTTTTGAGTCCAACCCCAAAAAAAAAAAATTAAAGCTAAAAACTGGACTTCTATGGCAAATGGACTTCTATGAGGTGTGCCAATGAAGTTTCACCAGGTTTTTAGTAATAGTCAAATAATAATATTTCAGGAGACAATGCAAGTCAACTTATTGGAAGTCACAATCCTGACTAATTAAATCTGTAAAGACCATAGATTTTTGCACCAATACATGAATGGCATCATAATGCAAGTGAGTTTCTAACAACCACATTATTTATTGTGAGTCTTATTTGCTTTAGGTTTTTAACTGCCAATTTTCAGAGTAATTTCTAAATTGGACAGTATGTTCCTTGAATATAACCAGGCAGCAGAAAAATACATTTGTGTTCAAAGAAGAATTTATCCATTAAAGTTCTATAAGCTATGCCGTTCAGAAGCTCAAATTACATGAATGCAAAACTCTTCTCCTTTTATTCTCCAAGAATTTGGGATTTAGGATAAGACCTGAAAAGCCTCCAGAGCTTGTAAACACTACAGTCAATACGTTGAGATTGAAAGCTCATAGGGAAAATTCACAATGCTTGCAAAAACTTCATATAAACTGCCCATCTCTAGCCTAACATTTCTTCATCTGGAACATAAGAATAATTTGGAGACAACTCATTACCCAAAAGCCACTGCTAAAGCAAAGGCAATTTAGAATACAGCAACAATTACAGCTGAAGAAATTAGCTTCAAAATATATAAACACCTTTCAAGTTCAATGCAGGGTCAGACTAGGCAGTGAGAATAGACTACTAATATCTGAGCTACTTAATTTGATGTAGAGAGTGTTATCTTGAAACATAAATAAAGAAAATAATTTTAAGTCAGGAAATATTTGTTTTCCTTGTTTTCTTCATAGAAGGAGGATTAAAATGCCAAGAAGAGCTTAAACATCATAACCTACAAACTATGTAGCAAAATGTGTAAATGATGGAATCAGCGTTACATGAAGTGTTCATAACTACACTGAACAAAAATGTACATACTTCACTTCGAATAACAATCCTGCAGTAAGATATGTTATACATGACTCATCACTTTATATCTGTACAATTTTTTAGATACACAGCTGTCCTATGTACTGACATATGCAATCACCTGACAGATTAAAACAGGTATTTCATCGATGTTAATTCACACAGTAGCGCTTGCACCACTATGCTTATGGCTGCATGGCTACACTTGCAACTGTACATGAGAAGCTGCAGGAAATAAATCATGGTGACATCAAAAAAGTGAAAAGTGGAGCCATTTGTGCTTCTGGGAACCTCAGTTACAACAGGAATTTTTACAGACTAGCAAATAGTCTGTTGCACCCAGGGAAGTTTTGAGTCAAATGTTCATTACCTTTCCATTCCTTTCAAGAGCACAGCTTTATTTCTACTAGAGACAATGTTTCTTAGACCAATGTCAGCAAATGCTGGCATTTATTTGTTGACTTTACAGGACTAAAAATCTCAGAAGGTATGAAGAGGGAAAAAGCTATGAGCTTCAGGGAGGTGCCAGAGAACGACAAACATGTGAAAGCATGGACTTAAACAGGATAGTTATTTCAGGGGTTTGTGCATCCACAGACAAAGCTTTTGTAACATTGTCATTATTCAGAAATCTAATGCTTCAGAATGCCTAACAGCAACTGCATTTAGCATGTGGGTATTCAGACAATTCTAGTCACCTATGAAAGTTATTTAAAAATGTGTCACAAGAACACAGGAATGGCAGCCCACTCTCTAGAAAATCATACAAAGTAACAGAGTGAGTTTTTAAGAACAATGTAATGGCTTTTCCTGTCTCGTTCCATGACGAACGCGTAATAGAAGAATGGAATTGGTGACACATGCTCTAGGGAAAAATCACAGAATGTTAGGGGTTGGAAGGGACCTCCGAAGATCATCAATTTCAACCCCCCCAACAGAGCAGGACAAAACTAGAGCAGATCACAAAAAATTACAGTACAAAGACTAGATTGTAAGGAAATATAGTTTTGATGGACTTAAAAAAAAAGAAAAACAAAAACAAAAACCAAACCAAACCAAACAAAATCAAGTGAAACAATAAGCTACAAGACACCAGTGATAAATCCTTTAAAAATGCAATCCATACAGTTTACAGTAACGGTAAATTATGACTTAATTGCAACCAACTGCTTAGCCTGGTATTTCCTCTTTTTCCCCAGACCCAGCCAGAGGAAACACCAGCCCAAGTAGTCCAGATGGAACTTAGGACCACTCAGTATTGCTCTGAGCAGCTTTCTAAAAAGGTACTACACAACTGTTTTCATGGCACTGAAAATTTTTACCTGCAAGAGCTTTTTTAACTTGTAATTTTTCACCTGCGGTACATTAATTTTTGACCTGTACAGTAAAAGAAGCTACACAGTCCCTGTTTTTTTCCATATTTTCCAAGGCAAATACTGCAGGATAATGTTATAAGTTTCAAATAGGACTTTTAGGGGCTATTTCATATGTATGCTGTACTAAAACAATGTCCTTTAAAGCACTGAGTACTGCCACTTCATTAAAATGGAGCAAGCCTCTGAAATAATTCCTAAGTTAACACTTTATTGCCAAAGCCAACTGGGAAATCAGTGTTTCCTGAATTTATTCTTGTCACAGACTAAAAAAGCTAGCAGCAGCTTAAAACTGCAACATATAAAAATGGTACTGTGATTTCAAAGCACATCAACATGGTATTTAAAAAAAAAATATATTGCTCACTTTCATATTTAAGTATGTTTGGAAAAGATGCTGAAGACAACAGCATGTCAAAAAGAGGAGACCTTATACTTCCATAAAAACACTTGCAAATATAAATGTGAAAGCGTTATTTGCTCCATCACAAGTGTGTTCTAAGTTTCATGGAGCTCTGTAGTTTATTTCTAACATTTATAGTGTTAGAAAATTACAGAAAGTGGAAAAAAAAATACACAATCTCTAAATCTAGACACTTAGTTTAAATGTATAAGCTGAAGTATATAATTAAACACAGAATATCTTACAGTTACTTGCTCTGAATCCTTTTAAAATAAAACCCATCACCACCACAAAAATAAACCAAGCAGGAAATTGCATCCAGCAGTTACACAAGCCCTAAAGAATTACATATGAACAAAGCACATATTCCTCTAGTGATGGAACCTTCTCAAAGGCCCTCCGCTGGACTCACATTGGAGCTGTCAAATTTCTAATTCAGGAACAGTCATTACATTCTGAAATCAAATAGGAAATGTGGGTCTGATCACAAGTATTGACTTGAAAAAAAATCAACTACCCTGCATTCGGAATAAAATTATATTTAGGCCCTGGACTATGCTGTTCCCCAGTCAGAAACTATGTCAAGATCAGAGATGCAAGACTGTTGGCATCAATGCCTTTTTCAAGAGGCTGATGAAAGTTTTTATACAAGCAGGGTAATACAAGTATTTAACCTGAGCTGCTTCTTTAGAAAGAAAACTGAGTGCTCAAAGACATACATGAGCTATTTAAGCAAATTAAAGGCTCCTATTTAGTAATCTGCAAAATTGAATGAAAAGAATTAACTGGAAGTATGTAGAATAAATGTAGAACTTGAAAAATTTTCAGTCCTCACTCAGGAGGGGGAAAACACCATGACTGCAGAATTAGCAATGAGGTGAAAGAAACTGGAAAAAAGACTAAAATGAACTGGGAGAAATAGGAGGAAGGATATTCCACAATCTAAAACCATCTCTCTATGCTTCTACACATAAATATTTGCATGATGCTACAACCATTTCTGTAGAGGATGCTCGAGATGATGTTTCCATAGCAATGTAAAAGCTATTCATCTATTGATTCCACGAACAATATGTAATCTTTTAGTCTGTTCTAGTCCAATGTTGATGGAGGCCAGTATTCATCTAAAGCCAGCGTTGATGACTTGATTTTACAAGCTGACTAGATTTGGAGACCATGACAGGTAAGTGTTCAATAAGACCTCTTACTGCTCCGAATTTTATCACTGTCTTAATTTTTTTTCACACTGAACTTAACTTCAGATGACTAATGACAGCTTCTTTCTAATAGATACTTGGCAAAAGCCAGCTGGAAAACACAGGAAGGCTTGGTCTCTTAACACCAGCATGACCAGTAACAACTTCTGAAAATCTAAAAGAATTTCTTGATGACAAAACACAAACTGAGATTAATTTAGCCTAAGGCAACTAAAGAGCCATTGGAGTGAAAAAGGTACATTTGGTCAGTAATTCAGTTCACCTAAAATCTGAGCAACTCTTTGATGATACCTACACTTCTGCTTTTGGTTACACAAGGAGCTTAGGATACCCATGGCTCAGACATTTTAGTTTTGTGGGATGAATGCTGGCCAAAGAGTCCAGAAAACCCCAAGCAGTGATGAAAACAGCATGTATGGAAACAGGCTGAGTCACTGCAGAACTTGTGAGGTAACCCTGGAATAGAGCTAGAAGGCTTGCGAGACAAGATTAGTCAGGCAAAACTAAACAATTCACACTTGGAATAGCAATGTTGGGAAATTACACCTCCAGTAGCATCAGAGAACTTGAAAATGCTACAAGCAGTGAAGACTACAAACAAAGCTACAGAGTGGGAGCCAAGGAATTTTACATGTTCCTCTTGATCATAGGAGTAACTATTTTCTTTAAAACACTCGACACAAAGACAGAATTTCCTTTTCAAAGTAGCTGTATCAAGGCCCAGAAGATTTGAATTCTTCTACCAAAACCCCAAAAATGCTAATGAGACCCTTCTGCAATTACTGTGCTCTTGAACTGCCACTTCCAGTGGCTGCCACCAAACCCACAGCATTTAGTTGCTTAGAATTTAAAAATGCAAAGTAAAGCAGTGTGGCATTGTGGTAATATTCCTTCACCCTGCTTGTATCAAACAACAGAAACACCAAAGAATGAATTCAAACCAGTCTAAAATCTCTGTCTCACTGCAGCCTATAAGCATGTTACAATGAAATAACAAATAGGAAGTTGAAACTATCTAGACATTATATATGCTATATGTATTATAATCTTTACACCCTACTTCTAAGTTGATTCACTTTTCATATAATTCACTACAAAAAAGTATGGAGATCAGTATGACTGATGATTCTGCTGGTACCTACTCTTAGATAATGATGGCCATCATGACCACATAAAAGTATGAACTGGCCAATAAAAATCATGAGCAATTGGAATTCTTGGTAATGATGATAAACACTTGTGTCAGAACAATGCTAAATGATCCCAATTTTGCTTATATTGACCTGCTGGAAGATGAAATACTTCTAATAATGTGTCCATTTATTTTAAATATACCTCATGATTAATATTTGCAACATTATATTTGTGTTACCATTTTCCCAGACATAAGAAACTTCATGTCAATGAAAAGCAGATAGAGCAGTGAAAATATATGAAAAATAAATAATATTGATCATCCAATTCCAGCCTTTTATGTAAAATAAACATTTATATTTCTGACTGAGGGAATACGTCCATTACGAACTCCTACTTTCAACTACTTTCAGCAGCTTGGAAAAAAATGCCCAAGAGGATACAGATTTAACAGTTCTCCCTTAGCCTAATGAAGATTTCTCTTCCCCTTCACTGCATAGGAGATAGAAAGAATTAATAAAAATCTTCCTGGTTATTTTAGACCTAAATAAGTGGAGGAGGGAGGCATTTTTCACAGGTTAAGGATTGTGCCTAAGCTTTTTATGTTGTTGTATGATACAAAGAATGTGAATCATCCTTGTCATTTGAGAAAGAAACTCACAGATAAAGAATAAGACAGACAGCCAAGTGGGAAGAAAAGATGGATCAGCAGAGGAGTCATGCTAAGAAAATTCCTCTGACATCACTAAATCCATCCCTTAAAATAGCACTGCTTATCTAGTCCAGAATTCCTCCCTTTTGGAGAGGGACAATGAAGCAAGACCATACCACAGAACAGCAAACCCTTCAGGGATGAAAATCAGTAAACAAATCATTTTAGATGGTGAATTGGGAATAGACATTGATAACTAAAGGAAAATGTAGAAAACAGATAACTAACACATCATCTCGGCTAACATCACAGCCAATTATTCAAATGTCAGTTATTCAAAATGTTTAGAGGTTCACTAAGTACCCTATCATAGTCTTAAATAATTTTTATATTTTTTTTTTAATCACTGAGAATCAGAGCTCCTGCACATGCTTACTGACCTGAGGCAGTGATGGGCCAGTGACCCCCAGCCTGAGGACTCCCCCTTCATCCCACTGAAACACCACACCTTGCAACAACATTCTTGAGAGAAGAAAGTGTCCCATCCTCACTTTCCAAAATGCCCGAGTGTTTTACCATGACTTTCATTATTTATTCATTGTCTCAAGATATTTTATTTACCAGAGCATTGCATCCTCACTGAAACAGTAATGGTAAATTGAGAATTAGAGAAGCCAGCCCGAAGTCCTCTTTCCACAAAGGTGCCTGCCTTTGGTCCTTCATTATCTAAAGAAACCATAACCCCAATCCAAGCTTGAGTCACTGTGATTTCTAAATACAAGTTTTTACAAAATTCAGTATGTGTTATTTTAGTGAAGGCAAGTTTGATGCTGATGTTAAAAATAAAGAAATAGAATGAATTAAATTAAATTGCAGGAATTCACAGAAAGTTTAATACCAAATGTTTAACTTGCTTACCTTCATCATAAATTTCTGTAGAGCCATGAGAAGGGGAAAAAAAAAAAGAGAAAATGTGAAATGAATATTTGCTTTCAGGTGTTTAAAAAATGGGATTTGTTTTCCCTGAAAAGTGGGTGGGATACACAGAACTCCAAACCACATTTAAAAGGAACATTTATCAGTGCCATTAGCATAATTATAGCTTGTGCTAGAAAGCAAAACAGCTGCTCAGAACAAGGTTTCATCTTTTTTTTATGTAATAGTTCTCTCAGATTAATTTTTTTTTTAATAATACAGCATATCAAATACTTATTGCTTAAAGATAAAACACAATATAGGTAAAACAGGAGCCATGTCTGGTCATCTTAAACAACTTGCTCTGCAGATAGTTTCCAGATAAGTACAATGCGAGTTGTAAAGTCCTGCATTAAAGTGCAGTGATGGAGAGCAAAATGATTAGTAACATGTTCTATGTAAATGCACAATAAATTAAGAAAATTAAAATGTTATAAATATTTCACTCAATGGTTAAAAAAAATAAAAAATGTGTGCCACATGACTGATGCCTGAAGATCATGGAAATTTTTAGGTTAATTTCATGGAGGTTACTCAAGAATAAAAGGAGAATGATATGTTACGTTATATGCAGTGATGTGTTTTTCTTTGTGAGAGTTCTATGAGCACCTTTTCCTCTTTTGACCTCATCAGTTTGTGCTTTGATATCACAAAGTTTGAAGCTGAGGACTGAAGTTTGGCAGTAAATCTGTATCCCACGTGAAAAGAGAGTCTAACCAGAGAGTTTCTGAGCTTTCATTTCATACAGGTTTTCAAAACACAAGTATATGAAAGATGTACAAGATGCCTTAGCAAAAAAAAATAAACAACAAAAAAAAAACCACCACACACAAAACACACCCACCCAAAAGTATAACCTCATGATCTCAAAGTGTTCAAAGACTTCTCTCCTTAAAAGTCTTCTGGGTCTATTTAGTAAGTAATACATTTGGAAATTGAAAGTTGTGCACCTTGTCTACCATACCCATAAAGCAATGATTTAAAATGCAGTATGATCATTTAGAATCATGGATTCATAAAATGGTTTGGGCTGGAAGGGACCCTAAAGGTCATCTAGTCTGACCCCCCTGCAGTGAGTAGGGAAATCCTCAACTAGAGCAGGTTACTCAGAGCCTTGTTGAGCCTCACTTTGAATATCTCCAGGGATGGATCCTCAACTACCTCCCTGGGCAACCTGTTCCAGAGTTCCACCACCCTCATGGTAAAGAACTTGTTTCCAACATCCAATCTAAATCTACTCTTCTCTAGTTTAAAACCACTGCCCCTCGTCCTTTCACTACAGGCCTTTGTAAACAATCCCTTTCCCACTTTCTTGTAGGCCCCCTTCAGGTACTACTAGAAGGTCACTATTAGATCTCCCCAGAGCCTTCTCTTCTCAAGGCTGAACAACCCCAACTCTTTCACCCTGTCTTCGTAGGAGAGGTGTTCCAGCCCTCTGATCATTGTGGTGGCCCTCCGCTGGACCTGCTCCATCAGGTCCATGTCCCTTCTGTACTGAGGGCTCCAGAGCTGGATTCAGTATTCCAGGTGAGATCTCACCAGAGCAAAGTGGCAGAATCACCTCTCTCGATCTGCTGGCCACACTTCTTGTGATGCAGCCCAGGATGTGATCAGCCTTCTGGGCTGCAATTGCACAATGGTGGCTCATATCCAGTTTTTCATCCACCAACACCCCCAAGTCCCTTTCCATAGGACTGCTCTCCAGTATATCCTCTCCCAGCCTCTACTGATAAAGCTGGTTATCCCAGCCCAGAGGTGCAGGACCCTGTACTTGCTCTTGTTCAACCTCATGAGGTTCACTTGGGCCCACCTCTCCAGCTTGTCCAGATCCCTCTGGATGACATCCCATCCCTCTGGTGTATCAACAGCACCATTCAGGCATTATTGTTCATCCCATTTCTTGTCACCCCAGTATTTTGTTTCCTTTTACTGGGTACCTCCAGAAACTAAAGAGAAGTCTTTGCTGAGCTGTCTACAGTGAGGTGTGTGTGTAAATTAATGTAGAAAGAAGTTAATTATGTGATTAATTCTAATATATCCTTTCCTGTATTTGTCAATACTTTCATTTGCCATCATGCTGTCAGTCTAAGATTAGATCCAGCAAAGACCTCAGTCTCTTTCATCTGTCATCTATCTATGAGATTTTATTCTGAGAACTATGCAACCCCACTGCTTTTTCCATATTAGAAGTACATTTAACAACAGTCCTTCTGTGAAATCTTTTGGTTCTCTTCTTGAGAATTTACTTAACTGCTTGATTGTAATTTCTTAAACTAGCTTCAGATGAAAGTGAATAGTTTAGCTCTTCCCTTGATTAGTAAAATGATAACAGCAGCTGCTTGGGCTGGAAGTTTTGGAAGATGAGATTTAACAATTCATTCTGTTCAGCTGACAAATGAACTGTAATAAATGAGAGAGAAATAATTGTCATCTGTTTGGATCTCTCATATAGCAGTCTTCAGAGTTACTCTGGCTTCTTAATAATTTAGAAGATGATTTACATGTCACATCTTGGAGACAGAAAGTGCCATAAACAGTCCCCCTCAAGCAAGAAAACCTGAAAGACAGCACTGGGTGAGGGAAGTCTGAACACATATAGACACCTACTACTTCAAAACCACCAGGGGAAGAAATACTCAGAAACTCAGTTGTAAAAATGCTTTCTCTTCATGGAAAACAATTAAATGCACATTATGTCCACAAGTGTGAAGAGAATGTCCCTGTGAAACTTCAGGCCAAGCCTAAGACATTATATGCCATGAACCACAATGGCCTCAGTTACTCAGCTACCAACAAATGGATAGGGCAGAGGGTTCCAGGTACACCTGTCACATCATTCTGCAAGAATGTTCTTCAAGGTTTTTAGACCAAATCCCTTCTCAGCTAAAGGATAACACTTTCTTTGAAAAATTAAATCTCAGCTTGGGAAAAAAAAAATTTCACAAAAACACTCTGAACCAAAACAACATAAATTATGCACTTCAGGTAGGCAACAGGCTGTACAAAAGAATTTTCTCCTTTCTCCAACTCATCTTCTGCAGAAGGAAGAACTTTCTGCTCCTTCACATTTGCTCTCTGTGACTCAGCACACATGAGTTTCTGGACTAACATTAGCACTTCAGCATAAGTATTTGGAAATTAAACAGATAAAACAGAAATTATACTTAAAATTTCTTAATGTCATTCTAACATCCATTGCTCTTGAAAGGTATTGTATGCTAAACACTAACACCAGAGTGTTAAAGTGATAAAAAGACAGACTGATACAGTCACTAAGTACAACAAATAATTGTTCTACACTTCAACACTAACTCAGCTACAAGTAAGAGATCAAATTGTGATGATGTGTTATTTTAGTTATACACAAAGTTCCTACCCCATCAATGAAGCAACAGTGATGATAGTAGGGTTTGATCATATTTACATGTGAAATGTGAGATTCTACACACCTTAACAAAACATACAGATGTTTGCAATATCCAGAATAAAACACTATTAAAAACAAGCTCAGTCTTAAGAGTTTTTAAGGATGAGATCTATCTGCACTATGTAGTTTTCAGTTAGTTCTGTAGATTTACTCTACAGTCAAGGAAGAGACAGTAATTCCTAGAATGCAATTCATCTGATTTATTAAACTGACATTTTTTTGTAGTTGGGACCAACTATGCATTAGAAGTGTTTGATTCTCTGTCTTGACTATAATTAGGAGTCTAAATGACTTGCTAACCCTACACTGTCTACAGTGTAAATGTCTAAAGTGCTTTCAGTATCTGAAGCACTGACCAGTTAATGAACTAAGTACAGAACACCTATATTGTATCAGATACTGAAATTCAAGAATCCACTGGGGATTGTCTACCGAACATTCAGAAGCAAGGTAACAACTGGACTTCTGACATACTTCTGGACTACAAGTAAGTATCTCTGTAAAGTCTGAAATCAATGCAAATTTGAAGACTAAATTCATCAAAGACACTATTTTGCCTTAGGACTCAGTTGTTCAAGAAATCAGAATGTTCTATGATTTTTTACATGCATGTTTTTCTCTAGCATCCAGTTTTCTCCGAAGTTATCCTGAGATGTAGAACTGGTTATCGGATAGAATCAACAACTGGACCATCATATTCCACTTAAAGACTTAAGTCTTTAGCTGCATGTGCGATCTGTTCTTTTGGGGACAAATGCTTATGTGAGTGCTTCATGTCACATGAATATCATCCTTGTAGTGGAACTAAACTCAGCACTAAACAGACAGACTACCTGTATAGACTGGAACATGGCTTTAAACCAACCAACAATTAAAAAAAAAAAAAAAATATACAAAAAAGTCACCTTTGCAGCATTTCAAACTATTAGATTTGAGGCACATAACACCCATCACTTCTATCCATCTTCCTAACTGTTCTCTCTCTAAATAAATAAATAAATCTTTTTTGAAGCTTTACTTGAGGACACTAAGGATGCATCACTAATGTAAATATTTACAGCTGTTTGGGGCTATTATAGTACTTGTCTCCTTAGACAGACATTGGGTAGTGTATCACTCACTATGATCGTTCAAACACCTTCTAATTTACTTTAATCTCAAATTAATCCTTGGGCTCTCTGGCTAGATAAAAACAGCAAAACAGTAAGGATATTTTATCTGAATTTTTGATAGCAAAGTTGCCAAGATTAGTTTTCAAATCCTTTTAATTTAGTGATTACCTCCTGACTATGTCTTTCTTACTATGCTTGTGCTCTTGTTTTTGCTTACATAGAAATATTAGATCTTTACACTAACCCAGCCAAGAAGTACTGAAAACAAGTAAACTGAAAGTAGACAGTTTGCTGCAATTCATGGCAATTACTATTGATACACAGAACACGGCTTGAAGTTCTCAGATCTGTAACATGAACTGCAGGAGAAATACCAAAGGATTCCTAGTATACAGTTGGAAATGTTATTATTCTATTCAAAAGCGTTTCAGTCAGATTTGCGCACAGATTTCTTCCAGAAATAAAAAGTGAACTTAGAAAATGTTCATATAACTGACTCTTGATGATGTGGATTAGACTGTAAATGTAAATTTAGAATTGTAAATGTAAATTGTAAATGTAGAATGTAAATTCTTTAAACTTAGGGTATCAAATATTTGTGCAAAATTAGCATATTTTCCTACCCCAGTAATTTGACAAATAAATATGTTTAATTAACTTAGTGTGAACAAAAAAAAAAATTTAAAAAAATCTTAGATAATTAATTCAATTATTGAAAATCACATTGATTATAAAGCATGGATGTGCAATCAATTACTTTAATGGCCCTGAAGACATATTATTGCAAACATGTGTCTTGATGAAGCTCTGTTTTGCACCTCACTTCAAACACTACAAGAACCCTAGCTTGTTTCCACTAGCCAAAACCTACTTCTTGTTATCATTTATCCATTCCACACTATCCTGAAAGCCAGAATTTATTCACTTCTCAACTCAGAAATCTGTAATGAAAGAATTCTTTTGAAAAGTGTCTGAAGTGTGTTTTCTCACTCTGTAAGTTTCTTTTCTCTAAAGACACTGAAAATTAGGTTTTACTAGTGGCATAAAACTAAGCTAACACAGTAACTATTTGAGGGGAAGAGAAAAAGATTTGCCATTACCTTCAGCACAAGAGTCTCCTCTGTCTATTTAAAAGTCACAGACAATCCTACAATTCCATGGCTTTGCCATTAGCAGGGTGTGGATGAACGTCCTTGTCCCTTGCACTCAATTTAAGAATCAGTACACAGCTCTTCAGAGTAGCCTGTCTTGAAAACAATCATTCTTGAGGGCTCATAATGCCAAATTTTCAATGCAATTCACCAACTATATGTAGGCAAAAGTGTAAAAAAGGCCATGTTTAAGAAACCACAGATGCCCTAGAGGATCCCCACTCCTTACACTGAATTCTGTTACAGTGCTAAGCAGTTATTCTGAAAGTTGAGACATTCAGCTGCTTTTATGAGAACATTAATCCTTTAAAAATCAAACCCTTAAAGAATACAACGCCCACCTTGAAATCACAAATTCGCAAACAAACACCAATACTTGCCCATTCGCAGCAACAGACCCTTTAAAATTATTTCTCTTAGTTCATAAATATGTTAAATCTGAAAAAAAATACAGGCATTCCTTTCACTATACATTATTCAATTTCAGCTTATTTTGTTACCATTATTTTCTCTGTAAATAAGATATATTTCAGTTGAAATTTAGTAAATCCCACTGATCAAATATTGGGATTTCCCCCCCCTTGCTAGTTTAATTAAAAGCAGAAAAGCCATTTTCAAATATGAAGAGTGGGCCAGAATGGAAAAGGTAAGCCTTACTTCCATTAGCTTTTACGTTTGGCCAGATGTCTTTAAACTGATTCTGCACTGAAGCAGACCTACAAGCACTCACAGTCATACCTGCTGAGAGGCAAAAAGGACTATCTTAAGCTCATTTAATTCTTATCTAGCTTCAACTGCCAGCACATGCCTTACAGTAGAATAAAGATGTTTGGAACGAAATCACCATAAGAATGATAGTCATTCAATAGGAAAAGCACAGAAAAAGTAATTCCTTAAAAAATTTCCATTAACACACTTTACAGGCTGGAAGAGCTCAGAAATGAATGACTATAGTTTATCCTTTGAACGGCATGAAACTCCTTGCAGCAAGGTTCAGTTACTAATTTGGTCATTAATTTCACACGAAGCCTGTCTAATTTAGTCTCTAGGCTTGTACTTGAAGGTGTCCACAGACATAACAAAATACAGTTGCATTAATCTTGTGTATTCTACATTGGCAAAATATTTGTATTAGAATGTGGTATCTGGCCTCAAAGACCATGCAGCTGCACAACAGCCAGCCCTCATGTACAGATGTATGTCTATCTGCAGTCCACCATAAGACCTCTGGTAACACTTTTGAATTATAGAGAGGGTTAAAAGTTTCATCATAAGGCCAACTGGGGCTCATCTGAGATAGAATAATTTCACATGTGCAGTAAAGCCAGCATGCATTCCATCTCCATTACACAAGAAGTCGTCTGGATTACAGAACTGGTCTGTTAAGGAAAGTTTTTAACTGATTTAACTCAGAATGAAGTATTTCACTTTGTTGTCATGGGAACTATTTATTTTTAAAATGGTTTAAGGACACAGTGCTGTGAAGCAGTATTTCCAAAACATAAGATTTTGATGCTACTAAAATCTGAATTAAAAAGAAAAAAAAAAAAACCACACACCAACAGAGATCTGACTTGCTTGTCTTCCGGTAATACTATATTTTCCAAGAACACACTCTTTGAATGCTTCATTTCAAAACAAAAACAAGCCATGTCAGAGTGTAACCAATAAAATCCTGGTTCAAAATTTTTCATGTATCAGGATATAGAAGGCCAAGTGCCCGTATACGAAAGAACTTCCTTTCTATTGTTGTTTTTCTCTTTATAGCAAAATTCTTCATAGGAATAAAACCACAGAATATAAAAATTTAGAACAACCCCCCCTCACTTGTAATTAAAAAGGTGAAAAAAATTATAAGATATCCTGACCATCATTATGTCTTAAAAACATTCCAAATCAATCTACAGATTCACAGAAGATGGATAATGCTGTCATAATAATACCATTAGCTAAAATTAATTGCAAACATTTACATACATATGTCACATGACATAGACAGTTTGAAATACATGAGCAGAAAGGGTATTTAAAAGCCTAAGCCCCCATGTAAACAATTTACTTACCTACAGGAGTCTCAAGCAAGCTATACCTTGAGTCACTACTTACGGTAAGTGTGGAATAATCACAGATTAAAATTCTGTAATGTCTGGCTGAAATAAAGTGAGACCAGTGCTATAGCTATGTTATTGGCCATATACCAAAGGATGTCTGAGTTTGTTTCTGGTCATGTGCAGCCCAAATTGAGTATTAAGAAATCACGGAGATCTGTTATGGTCCAAGCTTTCAGACACGCTTCTAACATTTTAAACATGAACAAACAGTACTACACACACTTTTATGGCCACTGTATCATACATATGTACATTAAAGATTACACTGGAGAAAAACATACATAACCATATTGCATATAGGAAAATTATATCAGATACCCAAAAAATATGTATGGTATACACAGACACATTAGGAAAGGCCTTAACACATTCAGCAGACTTGTGCTTTGACTTTATTTGCTAAGATCTGGGATTTTTTTTTTTTTTTTTTTTTTTTTTTTTTTTATTCTGTAGCAGCTGTTCTCCATAATTAAATATTACGTATATGTATTATTTGCAGCTAGATATGGTGTCACACATTCTTTATCAGTATTAACTATCTTACTGTCATGCATTCTAGGATTACAGTGTCTATACTGGAAAAGACAGGGAGGGTTACAGAATGGAGTTATAACATTAGATAGCAAGGCTCAAAACTGACAGGCAATAATCATACATTTATATGACAAAATTCTACAGTCAAATTAAGAGAGAAAAGTCATTGTGGTAGCATGAAATTTGGTAGGACAATTCAGGAATGACCAAATCCTATGTGACTATGTATTCGCCTCTTTTTTTGAGCCATGCAAGTTGAAGGGTCATGGACACAAAGGGTATCAAAACAGACAGGTTAGACTCAGTGGCAACACAAAACATTTGGGATCAAGTGAATAAAAGACAGAATCACATACCCATTTTTCCACATCAACTAGCTGTAGAAAGAAAAAGCAAGAAATCAGTAAATCTCTTTCCTTAAACACAGCATATCAAAGTCTATTTTGAAATTAACACTTCACATTTTTGGAAATGTATCTAGTATGAAAGAAAATATATGAGTAGAAGCTATTCTCCCGGCATCTCCTCTTTAAAATGCCACTACCTCACTTTTTGTCTTTATTTCATGAGAAGCACTTCAAATGGTGAAAGTCCAAAATGTCCATCTAAATATCAGATAACAAGCAGCAAATGAAGATCGATGCTGAATTAATTCCACGTTTTCTTCAGTACCAACCAGTCAAAAAGAGAGAACACATTTTCCCACAAAACATGTATCCAGTTCATATCAAGCTCTGTCCTAAGAGGACATTGTTCACTTGGAAAGGTTTAGTAGCTTAAGGTTTTATATTAATAAAACTGTTTCAAGGCTCATTAAGGAAACAGATTTATAATTGCTTTCTTTAAAAAGTCTTCAAACCATCTTTCAGTCACCAAAAGGATTGAGAATATCCACTAGAACACATTTCAGCTACTAGAAAGGTTATTATGGCCCTACCTATTAAAAACTAAGTTGTCTCCAACAGCAGTGTATCTGAAGTAGTTTTGTCTCTGGACCTAGCACAGAGAATGCTGCAGCATATCAAGCCTTTTGTGGTTTTGCCGCAGGTACTCACTGACCTTTTGTTGGCAGATGCCACATAAAAGTTTAGCAGTAATCTAAAATAGCTTAGTGCAATCCATGAGCAATTTTCAAAACCAGTAGTATTGGGGTTCCAGATTGTGAAATTACTGTAATAAAAAGCAATGTATTTAGCTCTCTCTATTAGAATAGTTTTATTCAAAGCATTTTTCTTACTTTTTTTCAATATGCATTTTAATTAAAAATGAGGTTTATATTTTCAATATTGTTCAGTCCTGCTAGCACACAAAGATGAGAAAACATCATCTGACCTGTCAACTAATTAACATGATAAACTTGTAAGCATTGTTAATTTGACAGTTCCTACCTCTCTTCTGAGATTTGGACTGCATTTAGAATCATAGAATCATTTTGATTGGAAAAGACCTTTACTATCATCCAGTTCAACCACTAACCTAACACTGCCAATCCAACCACTAAACCACGTCCCTAAGCACCTCATCTACATGTCTTTTAAATACCTCCAGGGATGGGGTCTCCACCACCTCCATGGGCAGCCTGTTCCACTGCTTAACCCTTTCAGTGATGAAATTTTTCCTAATGTCCAACCTAAACTTTCACCTGGCACAACTTGAGGCCATTTCCTCTTGTCTTTTCACTTGCTATTTGGGAGAAGCAACTTAGAGTTTTAGATTTATAACAGATATTCTGTGATTTGCCTCTATTCTATTTTTTTTATAATCTCTATTGTGACTTTTGTTATCAGTCACAGCTACAGAAATTCCTCCTAAAAACCACCTACTGTTGTAAAATAGATGCTATATAAGAAAAGATACAAGATGTTGGTAAGTTAGAAAAACAAGAAATAATTTAAATATAAGTGCAAACAATACAACTACTATGCCTTAAAAAAATCAGAGTAAGGAATAGCCAAGTTAGATGCACATATAAGTCTCACATTTTTTACCGTGCTTTTGATACATAGTTTGTTAAAATTGCATATGCACTGAGAACATAGTATTACAAGCACTTGAATTGTGCAGCAATGCTAGAAAAAGATTAATTAATTCACGCTTTATTGCCTTGCTTTGAGATGTTTGTGCTGTCCCAAAATTTAAATGAATAGGGCAGCCACAACTCATATCAGAAAGAATCTACTCAAAGCTCAATGTGCTTTTCAAGAGTCAAGTGCAGTATTTGCCAAGTGTTTACAAACAGCACTCACTAAAGATGGGTATACCCATCTTTAAATAGAATCGTCAACAGGCTTTGGCATATGCCAAAGGCACCTTTATTCAGTAGTCTCTTAGGACAACTGCTAGAACTGTGCATGTACACTTAAGAAACCCTACAGTTTGACACCTACATGATGGTCATACAGGAATAACTATGAATGCATCCAAAGAGATCTGCTTCTGAAAGCATGGTATAGTGCACACCACAGTAAAATTCTGTAATTTTAATTATAGCCGTATTCTTCTGCATTGCTTCAGAGCCCTCCTGGATCCAGTGTGCTCCCTTTTCTCCAGTCATCTCTGCGACAGCTTTTCCAGCTACCAAGATTGCAAGAAGACATTTCTTTCTTACAGACCACTTGGTCCCAAGTTGTAAAAGTTGCCTGTGCAATGTATGGAGACAAACTTGTGTTAGCTTTTACCCTATGGAACCTATTCCAGAAGAGTCGTGAACTTCAAGTTGTTTGCTATTCCATTTTGGGGGAAAAAAAAAAAACGGTGCAAGCATGAGCTAATCATACATTTACTTGCCTGGAAATTCCTATTAATGCAGATTAGATAAACCTAAAAGTAAATATGATTACTCGTATCTAAATGTATTTGTCCTAATGTATTAAAAGTGATGTAAAGCTCACAAGCAGAAATGAAATGGGTATCTCAGCCTAGTACTTGTATCTAAGATCTAAGGTCTGATCCAGATAAGTGAGCAGATGCTTCACAGCACATCTAAACACAGATTCTGCTTCACATTAACAACTCCATCTTTTTTCTGCCTTCACTGACTGGAATCCACAGAAACCCCTTTTAACACGGATTTCCCAATATGCATCTAAATTTAGGAAACACTAAGATTCAAAGTTTCTTCTGCTACGTATACGTTAGCCATTAATCCAAGGGTAGAACAAAACAAACACACACACACACACACACAAAAACAAACCAACTCCCCATAAACAAACAAACAAAGCCTAACTTTCCCTTCTACCAAACCACATCTTGTGACTTCCCTCTTTATAGTGCTTAATGCTGGACTATTTGGACTGGGAATTACCTGTTCTTACTGTAAATTACTCTACTTAGGTTATGGTGAGCCGTTGAGCTGTTGCCAGGAGGTAAAGGTCTTTCAACTGGTCTAGGAAGTTTTAAACTTGAAGAAAGGGTTGGAGGGTTGGCAGGCAAGGATTGGCAGTCACTTCTGTAAGTTCCCTCTTACTGTGGTATCTTACACTGTAAACTACTTTCCTTCGGTCATGTTACGTTAACCATGGTCTGAAAGAACAGTACAATCTTTATAAAATAAAAGCACAGTAAATCCAAATCTGTGGAATTCAATAACTATTCCTTTTCCAGTTCATTTTCTCTCCTGATCACTCATTCATATTATTTGGAAAAAGAAAACAAGCAGGTAGGTATATACTAATATATCTCTATTTACACAAAGACTATCTACCTTTACAATATTTCCTCCAGCAGAGGAAGCAGAATCCACCTTAAAACATATATACCTCAAATGCAGTATGCTACTTCGACGTATTCCTTCCACATGTATCTGGATACTCGGATGACTTTCCCAGAAAATAATATGACACTGGATAACATTAGAAATAAAAATATAGTGGGTTTATTGCTATATGACAGTTCTGAATACAGGAAATTATTTCCTTGCTATAAGAACACCAGAGTTACCAAATGGGTGTATACAATGTCTCTAGAATTTACACAGTGATTGTAGGATACCTATACTAAAATAATTAATCATTTTACAGAAAGCTACTAACTTCAACTTACAAGAATTATTTCACTGCCTACTGCTAGCAAGTAGCCATCAACATAAGTAATTTAATGAACAGAAAATATAACACTTCAAACTAGAGAGTAGTGCTTTAGGGACACTAAAATGGTATGGTACTCATATATCTATATGGCTAAGGAATACAGATAGTGCTATAAGGAGAAAAAACAAGAATGCATAATTGTATTCTGTGAAACAAGGAAAATATAAAATATGGCATTTAGAATTACAAAATAATTTCTCTTCTTGAACTAGAAGAGAATGCTATACTACAGGGTCTTAATACTTTCCTTAGAATTTCCTATAACTGCAGTAAGAAGTCCTTCACAAAGAACATACGGCCATGATTTAATAATTTACTGCAATGCTAATCCAGATACTTCAGAGAGCAATCTGCATCTGCTGACTTCTCTTCAGTGGCACACAAGAGCTCAAATCTTTTCAGCCAAGATTTCATTTTAAATGCATGTAATCCAAACTGGAGGGCTGGTTTTCCAACATTTTTTTCTGAGCACTGCAGATATCCAGCACTACATTAACCAGACATAAAAGCCAGTTAAACCAGCAGGAATGTAGTTCTTTAATGTCTATTTTCTCTTGTTGGAAGGAGTCATGAACTAAATGAAGAGAAATAAAGAGGAACTTTTTCACCATTATGAGGAGTCGTTCACAAACTGACTTTTTAAATCTTGACATAAAGGAAGCTCACAGAACAAGTGCTGAACATCTACTAATACAGCAACATTAATTACCAGCACACACAGCTGGAAAGTAAGCTACTTAAAGCTGTGCAAAACAGCCTTCTAATCCCAACTCTAGCTTCTGTATTCTGTTTTCTTTCATCTGCTTCAGTAGCATACAAAAACACTACAGGAACTTTATTCCACACAGTGTAGGAGAATTTTAATTGACTATGGCTAATCACTTTCTCTATAACTATCTAAGAAAACTGCAACAGATACATTGCTATGATCCACAGCTGGGATGGTGACCTGAAATCTCAATAAAGCAATGCATTCCAGCTAGTGGATGTCATATCTTCCTCTACACTTAGACTCATTTTTCTGAATGAAGCAGGAAAGACTGATTAGAAAAATAAGGGGTTTTTTTTTCCCATTACTCAGTTAAGGAAACTCAGAACATATAGCAAAACCTCTGTCTAAAATTCTGCAATAGAGAAAAGCAAGACAAGAATAGCTAGACTTCATCTACATAGCCTCCAAGTTGAATTGTATTTTTATTTCTGTTAGAACACTTGATTAAGTTCATAAACACCCTGGTTTCCTGAATTTAATATTTGACAAGATAATTGATTATATGTCTTCTCTTGCAGCCCAGAGCTGTTTTCCATTTTTGGCTTCAAGATGCTTCAAGAGCTTTGCTTCATGTCTATTTGGTTCTGCTCCTTCTCTGTATGTGATCTATATCAGAAAACTTAACTGAGAAGAAATAAATTAATTCCTCTTCCCTCAAAGTCAATTTTTCCCGACCACGATCCTAGAAATAAAACTTTTGAACACGAGAGATCAAATGGTCATAGTAAGGCTGGGTAAAGGCCCGCCATCTACCTTCAAAATAGGAAAATTGTCTGGGATGACAAAAATGTTTCCTTTTATGCCATACTTCTTCATACATATTCCTTCCAAATATGGCACACGCAAAAGAAGAGCCCATGTGCCAGGCTAGAAATATTTGTTTGTGATAGTTCTGTGGTTTGAAATAGATAATGATGTTTTTCCTGTCCTTGCCTCTTCCTGAGGATAAGCAGAATGCAGAAACACTGTGCCTGCACTTCTTGATTTTTTCCAGTACTTGCATTTGATCAAAGTGCAGTTGATCAAAGCCAAGTCTTATTCTTTTTGTGCCTTACTTGAAATGGCTTCCTAACACTCACTTCTGATGCTAAATAAGGTGCACAGACGGGCAGGGGGGTGGGGGGGGCGACAGTGTTTGTTTTATTTGCAAAAGTTTTGCACTTTTTTTTCCCTGTTGTATTTCCTTTTCTCCTGTTAGCAGTGTAACATCCCTGAAATGGCTAAGAATACTCAGGATTTTAAGTAGAATATGCCTCTGAACTACCTCTTCTTTTCATAAAGCTTTCCACTGGCAGCAGATAGGTCTATCTGCATGATACAAAGGCCCAACTGCATTAAATGCTTTGAGCTTCACTGCTTTCTCTCTCCTCATTTCTCTTCTTTCTCTGTCTCTCTTCACAGCATTTAGGTTTGGAAGGGCAGACCTTGCAGGAAGTACAAGAAAACACTGCTGGACACAGCAGCTCTCTTGTCACAACACACCACTATCTGATGAATGATAATTCAAAGAATTTCTGAAGAAAATTACTCCTGCAATATTTTATTACTTCAGTGAGTTATGCCTGACATCTGTAGATCTTAGCAAATACTTAAACTATACAAATAAGAAGCTATCATTCAAAAGTTTGATTAAAAAAAATAGCTTTTGCTTTACTACATCCATGACTTTTCAAAAGGGAAAGCTTTCTGGTCAGTGCTAGGAAACTAAGAGCTCTAGTTTATTTTATGTTTATATGGGGATCTAATTGATGTCTACAAATACATAAGAGCTGGGTGTCAAGAAGGCAGGGACAACCTCTTTTCATTTGTGTATTGTGATAGGATGAGGGGATAGGATTCAAGATAGAATACAGGATGTTCCACCTCAACATGAGGAAGAACTTTACTGTAAGAGTTGTAGACCATTGCAATAGACTCCCCATAGAGGACTCTCCTTCTCTGGAGACTTTCAAGACCTGTCTGGATGTTTTTCTGTGTTTTTCTAGTTTTGTCCTGCTAGCAGGGGGGTTGAACTCAATGATCTTCAGGGGTCCCTTCCAACCCCTAACATTCCGTGATTCTGTCATATTAAGAGATCTCTGTTTCATTTCTGACTCTTCCTACATGCAGGGGTTCCACAAGCAAACCTGAAAATATTTTTGGCCCATCATATTTACAACAACTGCTGTTAGTTTTCAGATACATTATTAACTAGGCTACTGTAGTGTAAATCAGAGAGCTTAAATTGTCAACAGTACATTTAACTGCCAATCTTCATTATTTTTTTTAACCAAGTACCTTGATAACTTGATTTATTCATTAATAGACAGAACACATTAAAAGATATAGGGAACATTACCCTTTTCCATTTGCATGAGGGGTGATATTTTTCCTCTCCTCCCATGCTGAGAAAGTGATAAAGCTGCCAGCTCCCTGTGTTATCTTGCTGCTTACTAATACCAAACAATTAATGAATTCAGAGTTCCACAGTTGGAGACAGATGACCCTCTCCCAAAATGCCTGCACGCATGGGAATGCTTTTTAGCTCTATGAAGAAACACACATTTTCCCTATCCCTTAAACACAGAAGGAGAATTATACATGCAAGACACTTGCATATGATATTCCTTCACAGAAGGCCCTTCGGGTCAAAGGAGAAGGGGTATAGTTTGCTCCCTTCAGCAAAGACTACACCACACATAAAATTACACAGCAGTTTGCTGGTAAGTGGCATGGAAAACAGATTTTATTAAAACAAGGCACCAGAAGAAGTGATTAATCTGCCATGACTGGATGATTAGATGGGAGTTAATAAGATCATGAAACAATTTAGCTGGAACTCTGCCTAACTGATGGGTATCTGCAGAGAACATTTTCCTGAAAAATGAAGTTGTCAAATATTGAAGTAGAAATCAAAATTTTTCATATTACAGAAACAGTTTAGCTTAGAATGCATGCATGATGTGTGGAATCAAAAGCTTTCATTCTCTTAATAAGGTCTGACATGGATTTATGAGTGCACAAATCTAGCCTTAATTACAATATTTTACCAAAATACAATCGAGATTTTTCTTTAAAAGTTAATGGTGGTAGTTCTTTTGTCTCATGTTGTCCATGAATTATTTCTGTCTGCATTTCAGTGTTTTTCCAACTGGGGGGGAAGTGGGGCACAGGGCTGACTAACTTCTAGAGAAAAACATTCTGGAACTAATGTTACTAAAGGAGGAGAGAAGTCAAATATTATGATCAGTAACCAGGCTGTATACTGATCAATCAGTTCTGCTCCAAAGTTAAGATCTTCTGCAGTAACAGGAAAGCTACAACAGGAAGAAAGTTATTTCAATGCAACAGAAACAGATACCTGTCTTTTATTGCTGTACTCTGAAATAACTGCAAAAATCAGTGTTAGGTTTATATTAGAAAGATAATTAATTCAGTGCATACCAGCCTCTTTATTAAAAAAAAACCCACTAAAGTATCCATAGGGGCAACAGAAGTTGGTCACATCAAATTGCAAAACAAATAAAACTTTTAGCTAAGCATTTTATCACAGATTTAAGTCTTCGCTCAGACACAAGTATGTGTTTGTATCACTCCCTTTAATAATCACCTTGCTGATCTCATTTTCCAAATCCTAACTACAGGAGGGGTCCATCAATGCTGGCTCTCTGAATCAGACTTTTACAGAAGTCCTTCTAGAGAAATCCTTCTCTAGAGACTTTCAAAACCCACCTGGATGCTTTCTGGTGGGCATGCCCTGGGTGATCCTGCTCTGGCAGGGGGGCTGGACTTGATGAACTCCAGAGGGCCCTTCCAAACCCTACCATTCTATGATTTGATGACCCCATGACTTCTTGAATTGTCTTATCTTGCCTGCAGTCTGAACTAATCCAATATGCCAAAAGAAAAACAGGAAACTGATGGAAACAAATGATCCACCCAAACTGAGAAGCAAAAGCGCTGAAAGTTCCCTTCATGAAATGCAGTTAGAATATAAAAAGTTGACTGTGATCCAAGAACTCCTAACTGCTTTAAATACATGCAGAATAAGCACAAGATAAAGAATTTAGAGAAAGTTTCCTACTGTGTTGTACTCAAACCACCAACTATATTTGTAGCTTCCAAATCCTCAGGAGATTTTTATTTCAAGTTACAAGGAAACCCACTAAGCACCATCCTATTCTCAAAAGGTGCCAAAGAGTACCCTGTGGTACTGTGTCCTGTGGTAAAAGACATTCTGAATAAGACAATCAATGCTAGGGGCAGGGGGTGGGGGGAGCAGAGAAGAAGAAAACAAATACAAAACCCAAAAAAAAAGGAAAAAAAAAAACATAAAAAAAGAAATATCAAAAATGCTTTCCTAAATGTTTTAGCATATAACAACAGAATCTTTATACTTCATTGATAAACTGTATAAAGCAGAAATGATCAAATTTTACTGTAAAGATCAACAAATCTGTTCCATTAATCCCCTTCTTGAGCTTTTAAGTGTTCTAGACAGATCTCCATATTAAGATATTTTCTCTGCTGTTTTACATCAATCCAGAAAAATCCTAAAATCATCTACGAAAGTGATTACAATTTCACTTGAAAAAGCAGGAAAAGTCACTGGCATTCCAGAAGAAATCTCAGTTGAAAGTCTACCACATGAACTTTCTCCTCTCAACCCATATCGTGGTATTCATGATTTGAGAATGGACTAGGCAAGATAGGTAGGTGCAGACATCTAACCTACAAAAAGTCTAAACAGTGTGCAATCTTGAACTGGAGCAAGTCTAGTGTTTTAACTGTCATTTCCAAAGATCTCAGTTCCCTAATAAAGTTTTGGTTTTTTTTTTTTAATTTGCAGCTTCTTGCAATCACAGAATCACAGAGTGGTAGGGGGTGGAAAGGACCTCTGGAAATCGTCTAGTCCAACTCCCCTGCTAAAGCAGGTTCACCTAGAGCAGGTTGCACAGGAATGCTACCAGACAGGTTTTGAAAGTCTCCAGAGGAGAAGCCTTCACAATCTCTCTGGAAAGTCTGTTCAGTGCTCCATCACCCTCGCAGTAAAGAGTTTTCTCCTTACGTTTAGGTGGAACTCCCCTGTTCTAGTTTGTGCCTGTTGCTCCCACAATACTCAGAGTCACGAGAACCATCAGGGTTTTGTACTTCCTGCAGTAATAGCATATAAGGATATTTCCTATATGTTATTTTCCTCACTGGAGGAACACTATAGAAAGGCTGTGTGATGTCAAGTCTGGATATAGAGAATGCACAGCTACAACATCAAATCAAGTAAGTGGGTTAGTTCACAGAATCACAGAATTATTGAGGTTGGAAAAGACCTCTGAGATCATAGAGTCCAGCCTATGACCTAACACCTTGACATCAGCTAAATTGTGCCATTAAGTGCAGCATCCAATCTTTCCTTAAAGACCTCCAGGGTGGGTGACTCCATCACCTCCCTGGGCAGTCCATTCCAGTGTTCTATCACCCTTTCCATGAGGAAGTGCTTCTAAGATCCAACCTAAACCTCCCCTGGCGCAGCTTCAGGCCATGCCCTCTCATCCTGTCACGAGCTGCCTGGGAGAAAAGCCCGACCCCCGCCTGACTACAAATTCCCTTCAGGTAGTTGTAGAGAGTGATAAGGTGTCCCCCCCGAGTCTCCTCCGGGCTGAAGAACCCCAGCTCCCTCAGCCACTCCTCATAAGACTTTCCCTCCAGTCCCTTCACTGGTCTCATTGCTCTCCTCTGGACCAGCTCCAGCACCTCAATATCCTTCCTGAAGTGAGGGGCCCAGACCTGCACACAGTACTCGAGGCAAGGCTTTACCAGTGCTGAGTACAGGGGGAGAATTACATCCCTAGACCTGCTGGTCACACTATTCCTGATACAGGCCAAGATGCCATTGGCCTTCTGTGCCACCTGAGCACACTGCTGACTCATGTTCAGCTGGCTGTCAAACAGCACTCCCAGGTCCCTCTCTGCTGGGCTGCTCTCCAGCCACTCATCACCCAGTCCATAGCGATACATGGGGTTATTGTGACCAAAGTGCAGGACCCTGCGCTTGGCCTTGTTGAATCTCATACCATTGGCCACAGCCCATTGACCCAGCCTGTCCAGGTCCCTCTGCAGCTGCTTCTTACCCTCCAGGGTATTGACACTGTTCCCCAACTTGTTGTCATCCACAAATTTACTAAAGGTAGACATGATCCCCTCATCCAGTTCATCAATAAAAATGTTCAAGAGAACTGGGCCCAGTACTGATCCCTGGGAGACACCACTGGTCACCAGACACCAACTGGATGCAGCACCATTCACAACCACTCTCAGTTGTCTAGCCAGTTTTTAACCCAACAAAGGGTGCACTTGTCCAGTCCATGGGCTGCCAGCTTTTTCAGAAGGGTGCTGTGGGATACTGTGTCAAATGCTTTGCTGAAGTCTAGGTAGACCACATCCACAGCCTTCCCCTCATTTACCAGACAGGTCACCCAGCCATAGAAGGAAATAAGATTGGTTAGGCAGGACCTTCCCAACCATTCTGGCTGGGCCTGATCCCCTGGTTTTCTTGTACGTGCCTCTTAATGGCACTAAGGATGATTAGTTGTATGATAATTGTAGCATTTGCTGTTGGAAATATGTACCAAAAGATTCAAAGAAATGTGTTAGCAGCTTCCAGTATGCAATTATTAGTGCTAGATTATATGATCCTGCTCTAGCAGGGAGGGTTGGACACGAAGATCTCCAAGGTCCCTTCCAACTCCTGACACCCTGTGATACTTTGATTATGATATATAATGAATTTACAGGTCTTACACACTTAGCTGTGAAACAATGGGATTATTTTAACCTATCAAAAACATAAGTGCACACAAAAAGATACCACAATTTCTTTAACTCTAGTTCATTGCATATTCACTACATATTCCTCGCAAATTAACAGGATTATTGAGAAGTTTTTCCCTGACTTTTTAATATTTGAATGAAATTACAGAATGTTCATCACTCTCCAACAATGGAATAAGTTACATGAGGAATAAAAAAAATAATTCCGCAACATATTTCACAAAATTTAGTGAACCACCGAAGTAATCAGAAGTAGGAGTATTTCTGATGTGAAATGAATGATTCACAATACCAAGGTAATTCAGATTATGGTGCTTAAATTCTTGATTTCTGTGTAAAAAGTTCTAAAAATATTTTACCATTCATTAAGCTATCCAAAATATTGCATTAACAAGTACAGGAGAGGAAAAAAGAAAAGTAAATTCACTGTGGATGAAGCATTTAAACATTAGGTCAATTTACATCAAATTTTCACTGGAAACTTTGAATGGCAGAACTGGGGAGAAGAGGAAAAAAAAAACCAAAAAACAAACAACAACAACAACAAAAAAAAAAACCACAAAAACAAAAACAAAAACAAAAAAAAAAAAAAAAAAAAAAACCACCACCCTACCAAACACCATTCCTAGAAAAATACTAAACAGTAAAGTCTCTCCCTTATATACTTCAGATAGCTCCACAACTTAGGAAAAAAAGATCTGCTCAATATTCAGTTCAAGAGTTACTGACTCTAGGTTCAAGTCAAACTGGGAAAGGACTCAGCACTTTGCACCCTGTGGGATCACTACAGAAAGAGAATTGTGCTCTTTCTTCTAGGCAGAGGCAAAAGCTGGCTACCCAGTATGTTCTTCTGAAGATCTCCCTAGCCACCAAGAAGTTCCTTTAAGATAAAGGCTTTGTATTTCACCAAGTAATGTACCTAAAAAATAGTGACACATGGCTGAGGAGAGAGAATAGGAAACCTCACCTGAAATGCCTTGGAACAGCCAAAGGATTCATCTGTTACTGACATTATTACAATTTGGACCAATGCACAAGTTCTTTTGCAGAAGTAGAGTCATGCACAGTAAACTGCTTACAAACTAAAAAACGAACGCCACTTGGAAATGGAATTTTATGAAAAGATCAAAAATGCACAAATATCCAGTTAACTAAAATAGTCTGCTGCTAAATGACCTATACATGCGCTAGGTAATGTGAATTTACCACATTAAATAATCGTAACTAAAAAAAAATGTGGAAAAAACAGGATTTCCAAATTTGTCCCTTTCCTTCTGCTCTGTATATACCGTTATCTTCTGTGACTCATCCCAATATTTTTTTTTAAATAGAAACTTCTTTCAAGAAAAGTAAGTGTTCTGCATATTTATCAGCTGACTGTCAGCTACCAAAGGCTGCTTCAGGAGTGGAAGCTGCGTCTACTGCCATAATTACAAGCACATTCTACACCATCAGCAGTATCTGCACAAACAAGTATTAACTACAAACACCATATACAGTAGTACAGGAATAAATAAACCAAATTAATTAAGTCTAAAGCAGATGATAACACCCAACCTAATAGAAGTCAGATTTACTGGTAGCAGCTTGAAGTGTCTCCTGTTCCTTTCAAGTTTCTCTGCTTTGCTCTGCCTATTTCAAAGTATGTTGCTTCCACACAAAGAAAAGTTAAGTTTTACTATCATCATAGGAAAAAGGAAAACAAGGTCTTATCTATTTATGCACAGAGACAATGACAATTATTTGGAGGACTAAAGGGCAACTATCTAACCAGCAAACATGGGAAGAGGCTGCATCCTGGTCTGAAAGACTGCTAGGGAGAGGGAGGATAATATTCAGAGCTCAGCAACTATCACAGTTAGCAAAATGCCATTTATGGCTCAAAGTCCTTACAAAAGCAATGAAGGAGGAGATAACTCCTCACCATGTTGAGAGTACTCTTCTCTTAAAGCACAGGTATCAATTTTAATTTGAAAACTAAAGGACAGATATCTACAAAGAGCTCAAGAAGAGTCAGAAAGCATACTCCTTTTTTTTTTTTTTTTTTTTTGCCTTTTTAACCTAAATGTGTGTGTGTGTGCATATATATGTATATTTAACAGGCATGCTTTTCAAGGGGAAGGACTCCATCCAGGCTGCCTACAGGAATTCAGCAGGAGCCTTTACTGCAGCCGAGATCCTGCAGACACTCCAAAATGTAGCCTGATGGTGCAGGACACGCTACCCATGACAGAGACAAAAGGCAGCTCAGCAGGCTGGCAGCACAGGCTGCTGCACTTGGCAGGTCCCTTCCCAGCCAGGGCTGCCCAGGAGACTGCAGTCCTGCCCCTTGCTAGGTCAAGGCGCTGCCTGCAGAGTGGCAGCTCAAATGATCATAACTAAAATCCAGGTTTAGAAAAGACTGAATGATCCTGATGCACACTGAGCTAAAATCTTGGTTTACAGTGCCCATTGAGTTCTGAGCTTATCCCAAGCCCCGCAACACTGCTGCTCTGAGGTGAGCTTAGCCGAGGTGGATAATCCTGTCATTCAAAAAGGCATGATAGTGCCCCTGTGAAGAGCAGGGGTTCACAGCCTCTGCTGCTCTCAGGTCCCAGAGTAGGCTGTAAATCAGGCAGCTGGAGCCCAGAGGCAGAATTTCACCTCTGCAAACAGAGCTGCTCCTTGTTCTCTGCCTTTCTCTGTTCACTTACAACCCTGGTCCTAAGCCCCTTCCTTTTACTTACTTTCCTTCCCCTAAAACTCAACTCAGGAGTTGTTGCCACCCTCATAAGCAAATTTAAAATGGTAATTCCCTATATGGGAGAAACAAAAATCAAATCTGCTTGTTAGACATGGAGTACTGTAACTCTCACACTACGGTAGTACTTAAATACTTAAAACAGACTGATACAATCATCTGCTTGGAAGGCTTTGGTTTTACTATTGCTATTGAAAGAAAGCATTTGATGGGTCTCCAGCATGACCTTCCAAAACCAGAAACCATATGTAATCTGTGAATCAGTGCTTCCACAGTTACTAAGGAATTGCTGGGTATCAAAAGAAACATTTTTTTCCACAGTTGTTAGGTGTGAAATAACACGTCTTCTCATGAGATCTGACATTTTTTTGCTAAAGTATTGTAGATTCACTCAGTGATATACCTACCAGAGATTTCAATTTCTTATTGCCATAGGGAGATGCAGCTACATATGTGTGGATGCATCTTCATGGTTATAGTATCCTATCCAGACCTGTAAAGTGACAATGTTCAGTGGCAACTGCCAGCAAACCGTGCACATTTATCACCAACTCTGACAGACCACACAAGCAATACAGAGAAGAACACTGTTTCTCCCCAAACTAAATTCCTTCATTTCCTGTTCAGAACAGGAACTTGGAAAAGAATCCAGTCTGTTCAGTTCTACTCAAGTCCCATAATCCTATCTCTATCTCTTTTAGTTGCTACCATTTAAATGTTACTCCTTTGGGATAGCTATTCACATCCAAACTTGAAGAGTACTGAAGTCAATGATGCATAGACAGCATCACTAGCATCAAAAGCACCCCAAGGTATTCAACCCTGCAAGATAAGGAGAGTTAAAAACAAAACAAAATTGCATTAAGAATTGACTGAATTTGAAGATGTGTTTGTGGTTCATTATCACAGAAAGTATTGGTGTGTGAGCTCCTGGAGGATCAGCACACTGAACACATTTCAGGAGGAAGAATGCCCTGTGTAATCTTCCAGCTGCAGCTGCTTTGAGGTCCTACAGAGCTACCTGATAACAGACTGCTTTCTTGATATGCAGTGCTGCAGACACCATTAATATTTTCACACCCTTCACCTGTATATCACCGCTATGCATTTCCTACACTGATAAGCGTTTTGCACCAACCCTCTAAATGTTCTTTAAACTTGCTATTATAAACCACTAAGATGAGACAAAGACTCTCTCTATTTTTAAAATTTTGCATCCATCTGAATATTGCAGAAAGCTATCCCTACAAGAAGCCATTACAATGCAAATTTGGAGTATTTTCATATATATTATGAGATGTTTACATAGTGTTGCAAACAATCTGTTTAAAGACATTCCAGAATTATTATTTCCATTATCAACACAACTGTGTAACTTGGCAAAAATCAAAGTTATAGTTTATTGAATGTAAGGTCTTGGGCTTTACAAATAACTCAGATTACAGGCGCATTGCGAAAGAAAAATATCCGAGTATTACAATATCAAGGCATTGCCCCAGTTGTGCGACTAATGGAAAGCTGCACTTTGTATGGTCAGTAATGAGAGCTCTAACAGACAGGAACTGTATATAGTCATGAATAATTTATATTACAAAACACTTTTTACTAAGCTAAAGTATCAAGCTTTTGCATTTTCAAAACAATGACGACTTTTACCAAAAAATGGTTACAAAATTAAGGCAAACAGTAAAAAGACAGAAAGGTAAAAAAGTCACCTATGTTACCTTAATTTCAGTCCATTCCTGTCACTGTCTTACGACACAGCCTTCCTCATGTCCTTTATCTTATCAACTCTGCCTCATTCAACATGTAGAAGAGAGGGTGGTCACTTACTGTTTTATTTCATCCCAGCTCAGTGCGCAATGACTGTACAGAATATTGATTTAAAAACCTCTTCTAAAGACATAATGATGAAATGCCATCAGTTTTATGATGTTCGTTATGTAATCCTAATCTCCAAATATTAATTCAATTTTCACAATACTCTAGAGATGACATCAATACATTTAAAGAATCAAAAGCATGGATCCATTAAAATCAAAGTATACACAAACCAAAAAGCTCAGTTTAAGATGCTTAGGACTCAATTTCTAATGTTATTTCACGTTGTATGTGTAGTTTTCATCAGCTACAGTCCTCAATACCTACACAAATCAGTCCTGAGGTATGAAGAAATACAAACCCAGAAAAAAAAACACAGCTAAGCAGTGATTGCTAGTTTACTGATTATAACTGCTTAGCTAGACTGTCTTGGCTTTAAAACTTGGTGTGTAAACAGCTTTGGAGAATATCTAGCTGCATTACAAAAATGAGTGGTTTAAGATACTCTCTCATGTTTAAGTAAAATTGTGTAGCAAAACTGAGGCTTCATCATTCTGAAACAGCATTTGAATGTGGGGATTTGGGCTTTTTTATCTTTTTACCTTGTATTTTGCCTAAATACCATTTAACATATAATTTCCAAATACTGCAACAAATTAATCCTGTGGTTCTAAAGACAAATTTAACTGTACCATTTTAAATGTCTCTGTGCTTAAATTTAACAGGTAATCTTTACTGATTGGCATCAGTATGTTGCCATCCTTTTTGTTATCTAGCTATAAGCTAGAGATGGCAAGGGGAAAACACTGATGAAATTGCCTGGTAAAAAGAAGAGAAAGACAATCTCCTTACTTTCTCATCGTCCCACAGCACACCTTGAGTTCCCCATCCTAATCACTCTGCCGATATTTCTCAGCTGTCCCCATGGCAGCTCATTACATCAAAGGGCCAGTTCCAGTGACTTCCACAACAGTCATTTACAGTTGGTATCATTTTGTCCTGCTATTCTCAGTTTCTTTCCTAGAACCACATGGATTCTGAACCCACGCTTCTTTCAATCCTGGTGTCTAGTCCACTTTGGAGATGTGCAAAGCTGCAATCTCCGGGAAAGGTTAGGTTATCTTTGCCATCTCCCCCTCTAGTTTTTCCATTCTACTTCAGCGACAGAACTGAATTGGCTCATTCTCCCTGCATTCAAACCCACTGCAACAGCAGCTAAATGTTCCAAAAACATCATCTTGCACATCCATTTTCTGCTTTCAGGACCAGTGCCCAGTTTCAGGTGGGTTTCAGAATATCCAAAAGTATCAAACAGAAGTCTACTTCCAGCTCTGAACCTCTATCTGGAGATGGCATATGCAATCAAAGTGCACAGCTGAGACACTTCAGCATATTCATTTAGCCTTCAAAGTCTTCATTCTGCATTTGTTATGATGTTTAAACATTTTCACTGAGAACAAAAATGTGAAATAAGATCTTTTGATTTTTTTTTTCTTCCCAATCCCCTACTGAATGTAAGACCATCCCTCAGGAGTTGATTGTGGCACTGACACCAACCAGGAGGACAGGATGGAGCTTCCAAGAACAGAAAATCGCCATGGCATACAGGAGTAGAAAAACACAGCTGCAGTGCAAACACTGGGCGGGGGGGGGGGGGGATGCAGAAAAATGCACAAAAAAATGTTCAGAAGACAAAAAAGCAAAAAACATCAATTTGCAGGAAAAAAGAAAAGGATT
>JAAGNO010022357.1:0-20289 GCA_033439905.1 Ceryle rudis
GTACCCGTGACCTCTCTGCTGGGGCTCTTTCCTGCCACCAATGGCATCTGTGTGCCAGGAGGGAGGACTTTAGTGAAGATGTGAAGCCATCTCAGACAGGTCACGTGGCACAGACACTCCTGGGGAGCCTGGACCCAGCTGCACAGTGAGGGGACACGCTGCCTGTCACAGTAGATATGGAAGACCAGAAGGCTGACCATATTGTACATCTCATTTCACGTGTCTTCAGGCCATTTTCACCCGGGCATCTCTATGAACAGGAAATAGCTGCTGCCACACGCTTTCATTTTATTTATTTGGCAAGAGTAATATAGGTAAATGTGAAAACAGTGGTCTTATCTAAGTGTAAGGCTGAGACAAGCACAATCAGAATGGGAGCTGATGTCTTCAAATTTGGGGAAGAAAAAAGCCTTTCCATTTGTTTTCATGCTGTTTAGTGTCCCGTATGCAAAACAACAGCGGATGAAGTGTATCGCACAGTAAGGCGCAGTTAAATTAGCTCGACAATACACTGGTGTCTCTTGCCCATGCGAAAGGCAATCCAGTACATTCCATTTGCTTTATTTCATTGTCTTGCCTTCCCATTAGATGCTTCTGTTGTCAAAATTCCCGTGCATTCAATTTCCATTGAGATATCTTCCAAACCTTTTTACCTGGCTGTGTGGCTAGTGATTGTTACTTTTGGCAATCAGCTAACTACACTGCCTAGTAACGAGGCTGCTGTAAGAGACAGCTCCCTTTCAGCTTCTACATTGACTAAGACTCAGTTTAAAAAACCCTACCAGGGCAGGTTCTGGCACTATTCGTTCCTCAATTCCTGAATGCTAAGCAAAGTGGTCGGAGTGAAAAAAACATCTATAGCATATGGTGAGTTTATTATTTAATCATTGATTAAAACCACCTTCACTTACTAGCTTGTTAAATAAGATGTGAAAATTATTTTCCCAATACATGACAGATAAACTGAAGGGTACAAACAAAAAAATTCTTAGTCTGGTCTTGGTGCACAAACAAGTAAGTACAGAATAATTCTCTATGTTGCTAAAACATTTAAACATGCCAGCATTCTTGCTCCAGGAAAGATTTTAGCACCAACTTCAAGAAAGAAAATTTCACTTGATATTGCCAACATATACCATACGCTTCTGTTGGACAGCTGAAATTCTGGAAATGCAGCTGTAAATAACTAAACATTACATATAATAAATAAAAATTATTGATAACTTTGCACTGGAAATAAGAATGCCGTAAGGAAGTCTTGTAACGCAGTTTTCTGTACTGAGGTTATAGCAGGGAATCCTGTGCCTTGTTTTGATGGCAGTGAAGTTAGTGATTGTGAAGCAACGGATACAATCAGCTAACTACACTGCCTACAAACCAAGCACTACTCTTGTCATGGGGTCATGGTGTTCAAACCTAGGAAAAAAGAAAGCACTTCTAATAATTCTATTAACATACTCTATCTCCTCAAATGCTCTTCCAACAACAAGCAGATGACAATAATGGAAAACACTGGTCATATCAGCCTTAGTGTTATCCTACTAAATCCAGTCTTTGTATCAAAAACGAATTGTTCTTAATAAACAAACGTTGCAGTGAATTAATCCCAAAGGTCATCTGAGGAGTGCAAAGACAAAGCAAGGAAATGCTAGAATTTAAATTGTTATAATGCAGCACAATGAAAATGGGAACTAAGATAAGCCTCGGCGTGCAGTCCTTCCTGCATGAATGGGGACTAAGTGGTAGCTTCATTCAAAGCTTGAAGTACAAATACAGTTGTGAATTTGGCCCAAGAGAAAATGCTAAAATGCATAAAAATAATTCAGGACTTACCCTCAAGAAGCTTACCTTGTAATAACCCTGATAAGGGCTGCATTTGTAATGAAATGCTTAAAAAGAGTTAATGGAAAGGAAAAAAACATCTAGCTTCTTCAGTCTTTGTTTCCTTCGCCTTTCCATGGCTAGCACAGCACCCTATTCACCGAGCACCCAACAGTCTTGCCCTGGCAGAGCAGCCTCTGGGGATGGTTCCTTAGGAGGCCCCTGGGTGCCTCATCTCTTCTCCTGGATCTCCTGGGTTGGAGTATCCCCGGTCTGGACTGCGGGTCAGCCCCACGCCTGTAACCTTTGTGTACACTCTGTCGTCATGGTCACTCAGCTGGGGCTTGTGTATGGAGACTGGACTGTTGCTTTGAGACGTGCAGATGGCTCTTGCCATAGGAAGCTTTGTTACCAAAGAGGTTTCTGTGGGCAAAGTCAATATGGAGGATACATGGATTCTGCTCTTCTCCTGCGGACAAATAGCTACAGGTAGTGCCACAGATGCCGAGGGTGACCCAGGCTTTAGTGTCACATGTGGCAGTCCAGGCATGTGCCTGTAGGCTGATATTTGGATACTGGGGCTTCAGCCTGGTTTTATTCATGCCGGGAGTCTAGCTGCCATAGAAGGAGGCCCCAAAACAGACTAACAGCTCAAAAGAATGAATGTCTTGTGCTCCTGGCACGCAGCTGCAGTGGGAGGCACGTGCTGCACATCTTCACCCAGCGGTGACCCACACCACTGCTGTCCCTATTCCTCGGGGGCCTAGCCAGCCATTTCTGTATGCTTGTTCTTGACTCGTTCAGCTCACTGCAGCCCTCTCACTCCCGTGCATTTCAGGTCTTCAACACTTAAGATCTTCTTCAAGCAAATTTAAGCTTTGCCCAATTCCTATATTTTATATTCCTATAAATGTAATTTTTTTAACATCCAGATACGAGGTTTCTTCTGCTCTCCACCCTAATGGCATAGTCAATTAAATTGGTCAGCACTAATATTGTTAGTACAATGCTGTTACATGGTACATCTGAATAAGATCAGGACGGTAAATAGCCCGACAAAGAAAACGCGAAGTGTTTTTCTCTAAGAAGATTGTCATCTAGGATGTTTTTTGCTATGGAAATAATTCAGGTTTACTGATTTTTAGATCAATAGTTTTGAACTTCAGCTGCTTACCTGGAGAAATTGTCTGTCATCCATCATCCACAAAAATCAAATGGCTTGTAGGAGGAAGATTGCTACTAGCAAGCTGCACTGTTTTCTTAGTTCCATGTACTCAATCCTCACTCAGTGCAGGAGTGACTCTTGCCAGTACCATATTTAGGGAAACAGTGTTTGCTCTTGCTTTGGCCTGCAGTTACTAGAGAAACTGTGTCTGACTCTTTCCCTTTGTAGTTCATGCCTAGGCTTGCCTGGTGGCCCAGGAGACCCATAATTTAATCTGGCTAAGAATGCTTGTGCTGAGTTAGGGGCCTGATCTGAATCCCACTGAAGTCTTTGGACACATTTCCACTGATTTCATTGAGTTCTGTGTCAGTCCCATGAATGACCATGCAGTGGTTTTTAATGGTTTGGGTTTTTTTCCTCTTCCTAATAAGGATTAAAACCCAACACCACCATTTAACAAAAGGCACAAATGCCTACTGATTTATCTCATGCATCGTGTCAGTCAGAATACTTGGCTATTCATCATGGGTTTTTGCTGGGATGCTAACAGTTTCTGTTTGGATGTGACTGGGAATGAGTGGGAGCACAATTTGTTGACTGTTACTAAAGAGATCTCACGTAGGGATGGACTGTTCACATTTTGGTTTTGACATTTTGTTTCTTAGCTGTTTATTATCCAAATAGAGTAGCCAGGGCTACTTTTTCTTCAAGTCAGTGACAACTGACAGCACTATGAAGGATTTGAGTTCAATCAATCTACCTAATTAAAAGAGATAGTTTTTCTTGTCACTGAAATGGGAAGCCAGAAACACTCTCTGCTATTCTAGTTTCTGTACCATTAACAAAAATACTTACGAAACCCTGCATGATATTAAAAAAAAAACCCAAACGAGTTAAAAAAGTTCACAGCGCTGTACTTCTGTACCATTGACAGCCTTAATAATTAGCTCCAACTGGATGAATTGCCAAATATTTTGCTCCAATATTCCTGTTGGTGGTTGTAATGTGTGCAGTTTGGTTTGGATTTTGCAACCTAACATCCAAGAAGTAGCACCTTGTTGCATGACTGATTGCACCACTGTAATCTGGTTTCTCAGGTGAAGAGTTTGTTTACTGCTGACTTGCGGTTTATATGTTAACTACGGGAACAACAAAAACAACAAAAGGAGGTGTTGTAGAGGTTCAGAATTCTCTTTGATTGTCCTTTGTGGAATCTAGGCACTTCACTCTCTTGTCACAGAATTTCCCAGCTCGCAGGGCCTGCCTGGACAAGTTGGAGAAAGTAGGCAGGCAGGAAACAGTTCAAAGTCCCATCAACTGTGTGTCTCACTGATCCAAACTAGCTTTGCATGTATTGAGGAAAAGACAGAAACGTTAGAAAATTCTTAGATATTTAAGGTACTTCATGAAGAAAGTGTCGTCTCTTGGGGAAATAATGTGAGGGACCTCAGGAGCAGCTGGCTCAGAATGCTGGAGTGCTTTCCAGGAATGCATAGCTCTGGCGGAGCTGTGAGTAAATCCTGCAGGGTTAGAATGTTACAAGATGCTCCCTCTCAGGATTGCACATTGTTCCAGTGCCGTTCAGAGAGCTGACAATCCATGGCTGGACACAGAGCGAGTCAAGAATGAGAATGTGAAGATCTACTTACAGGAGACCTGTATCTAGCTGTATCCATTGGTGTAACCCCCCCTCCTCAATGGGTCCTCTCTTAAAATGAGAAACAAAGCCCCATTATTTATAATGCCCACTTCTTATGCAGTTCAGCTGCGGTCTGTAGCAAAATCTATGTCATCAAAAGCTTCAGGTCAATTGCAAATTTTTTTGGCTCTTTTGACATGTCACCATGCCACAGATGTTTAAAAACAAAGAAAAATTGGTGTGGCTGTAAACACGGTCTTCAGTGTTTACAAGGGAATCCCTTCAGACCAGAAAATGACCCATCAGTTGCCTGACATTTTTAAAGCAAGTTTAATCTCTAGAATAAAATCGAGGCCTCAGACATGACAATCCTGTTTGCCTGTTCCAGAACGCTCATCTGTTGCCCAGAGCTAATTTTGGTGTGCCGGATGCAGACAGTCAGCAGCGAGTAAAAATCTTCACAGACTGCATAGAAAGAGGCCAACCAACTCCTAATAAACATTTTGTGGAAATTCTTCCTGGCAACAGACAGCAGTGGTTTCCTGTTGTCCTACATCATTCTCCAAACCCCGCAGAACAGGCTACCACTGCCCTCTTATGCTATATGTGGAAGGGAAGGAGTGAAACGTGGCTTGTGGATGGAACAGAATCCTTACGTGTCACCACAACCAACTAAGTGTAGTGCAGAGCACATGATAAGGATACTCTTGTGGTCGTAACACTCGTGTACTCTGTTAAAGCTCAACTCCTGGCATAGCTGAATACTTTTTTCCGAAGATTCATTATCTATCTCAGACTTTGATTTCTCTTTCATTTATGTGGTCGTTGAAAGGTCCCCATTTGTTAAGGGAGTATTTTGATATGTGAGAAAAAGACTTTTGTGTGTGTGTAATTTATTACTCATTCCTTAAAACCAGAGTCTCTACTAAATGCCGTGGTAAGTCTTTTGTTTTCTGTTTGTTTTTATTTTGTGATGCAGAAGGGAAGTGTAAAGAGCAAGGAACTAACTGCGTGAGTGGAGGAGAAAAGAAATTCAGAAATAGCCAGAAATTAATGGTTTAGGGCACGCTTCTGCAGAGATGTGCACTGTTATAAATTTGTGCCTTCGTGCTTTATTTGTCTTATCCCCTGTCTTACAGCACAATCTATTCACAAGACTAAAACGTAAGCACTCGAGCTCCTTGGCTGCAACATCTACAGTCAAATTAAGAGCCAGTTTAAATACTCAGCTCTTTTTACCTTAATTTATTCTTTTGTCTTGACAGTTCCTGATATCTGCTGCTGGATGTACAACTTCCTGAGACAGCAAAGGCAAAAAAGAACACATCAGCTATTCTCTGTACGTGCCCCAGCTAATTACTGCCTGAAGTTTTAAACAATGAAGCACTCACATTTGAGAAACTGTTTGTGCACAAACTCTTTAACAGAGCCATTCACACTCTGCATGAAATGCCTTAAAAATGAAATAAAGCTATACTAGTAACGCGAACGTTTGTAGAGATCACTAAGAAGTTTAATGTCGTCATAAATAGACTCGTGCAATTTTCCCAATAAAGAATACCAAATGTGAGGGCTTCCTTCATAAGGAACGTGACTGTGTTGTGTAAAGTCTGATAGAAGCAATCAAGCGTCATTTTAATAATTAATTAATAAGCTTAGTACTATTTTTCTCATGGTGAATATTTCACTTAAATATTTCATAGGTGTTTATGGGACAGACTGATGGACACAGCAGAATACAGCACTGAATCAATTAAATATATCTTAAAAGAAGGAGCTGCTACTGGAATAGAACCAAGTAGATGGGAAATAGCTTTGAAACTGGTGTGTGTTAGACTAACAATGCACACCTGAATAGTGTTACATTCCTCAAAGCCACATGATTTCCTCTTCTATATAAAGCCCAAGTAAGCTCTAGTTAAGGAAGAGTGAGGGAGGATTTAGGTGTTGGGTTTTCCTTCTCTTCCTCTATATGAAGCAGCTAGGCTCTTGTAGCATTAGATCTGTTTCTTTGGTGGCTATTGGAAGCTGTTTATAAAGCCTATCTCAGGTTTCCCACACCTCTGGGCCGAGACGGTAATGTGCTCTTTGTTGTACATGAAAGAACTAGGTAATTGCAAGGGTTGCTGGTTGTTGACTGTAATATATATGTTGTATATAGTGAGTACTGTATTTTATACTCTTCTTTTTTTATACTTGGTGAACTTGCTTAGTGTGAGTGCCTTCTAGTAATGCATTAAATGGGTTTCAATACCCAGAACTAAATTTATCAGTTGTTTGGCAATTGGTCTTATCTTGGCTCTATCTGTCGTGGCTTATGCAGGTTTTGCAGTATCTGTCCTTGGAACCTGATAGTACTTTAATGTTATTAAATCTTTCTAGTGTAGTGTCTCATCTCTACTGATGACTATCCAACAGCTAAAGCACCTTGTGCACTTCAATTTAAAATGAAAGATGAAATTGCTGCCACAGTCTTCTTCATCACAAGGCTAGTGAAAAGGGAAGACAAGCTGAGCAAGCATAAAATGGAGAAATTTGCAGCTAAACTGACAACAATACTGTTTGAAAAGTATAAGAATCACTGGTACTTGGACAATCCATCCAAAGGACAAGCCTTCAGGTAAGAGGACCTTTAGTAGAAGTACAGGGGATGGGGTTTTTTGTATGACATTCCGGGTGCAGTGAGTACCCCTTTTGTGCCTGAGGCCTTAAATTGGAAATAAATGATGCAAAGTTGAAAGAGAACCACTTATCTGCCCTTTGGGTTTGAGGGAACAAGTGTCCTTAACTGGTGAAGATGCACCTGTTTTGAAAGAGGTTTCACAGTGTGTGCCTCTGTAGGTACAACTAGAGTGCTGAGGTGGCAATCTTAAGACAGTATGTACAAACTGGCTGAAATGGCCCTCTGACTTCTTCACCTGAATGCTCAGTTCAGGTGGTCTTAAAATGACTCGTGGAATTGTTGTAACTGTTTTTAACTTTCTTAAATTACCTGAAACAAACAAAGCCTTGTTTGGGTTTATAAATCAGCTTGTTAGGCTAAATTGCTGGTGGTCTGTGAGAATGTGCATCAAGAGGCTAAATGTGTTGAGAAAATTGAGCTAAAGTGTCCCTCTGTATGTATGAGCAGAACTTGCAAAGTCGTAGTGAAATATTAAATCCACCTGCACTTTGCTCTTACCTAGGTGTATAAGGATAAACAAACATCAGACAAGAGATCCCTTGCTGGAGCAAGCATGTGTGGAGAGTCATGTGGACTTCAATAAACTTGGCTTGCCGAAAGAGATGACCCTATGGGTTGATCCATTTGAGGTGTGTTGCAGGTGGGTTGAGAAGCTGTGGCTGATGCACGTCAAATGTCCGGTACAAGTGTGATCAACTCTGAGCCTGTTACTAGAGTCTTAGTGTGTGAGGGTGTAGTTACTAGTACCAGCTGTCCATCCTGCTGGCGCAGAGCTGCATTATACAAATACAGTCGCTTTCAGATATGGCGAGAAGAACCGGCCCTTCACAATTGCACACTTCGAAGGAGAGGAGAACCCAGAGCTTCCTCAGCAGATCAGCTATGCTGTTGACAGAGCAGCTCTAGACTATCACTCTGGCATATCTTCAGACGAGGAGAGCTTCAACAAGGAGCCGAAAGCCATCCCTACTGTCAGCAATCCTAACAGTGTCTATCAGGTAAGCATGTGGTAACGGTTTGCGGCTTTCCATAAGAGCTTGCATCTGCTCTCCAGGTTATGGCATGAAGGAATGCAGTAGACCTACCTGATGGCCAGATGAATCTCCTGCACTTCCCAAACGCATTTTAATGTTCTCATTTCTTGCTGTTTAGTTCAGTGACTACTGCAAGATGCCTCTACAGCCCTGGTCTCAGTATCTTCATAAGAAGACCTATCTGACTGATGGCTCATACTATGCCCAGCACAGGGGCTACAGAGTCTACAGGCCAACAGCTGCTTTCACAGGACCGCGTGTTGATAGGTACCACTGGATCAATACCAAGCGGTAGATCTGTGGCTGCGCCTGTTATAGGCTGTTGAAATGCTGAGCTGTGGTTTGAGGTGAAGGCTGGCACCGCAGTTTCATTAAAAACAAAGCACTTGCTGTCTAATCTGTCTGACTTTGTACATCTGAAACTGAGGTTTTATTACATAACCTTTTAAATCTTTTATTAATGTTAATATAAGGTTGAAAACTAATGTGAGACCCTATTTGTAAGTCAAAAAGGAAATGCATATATCAATAAATCTACTCATGTTTTTTTTAAAAGCTGTCTCCTCTCTCTCTAAGAGAGTTAAAACTTTTTGGTGAAATCACAAGCAAGCCCTGCAAGTTAAAAATATCCTCCAAGTTGCTTTGAAAGAGGGTCTGCCTTTTTTTTTTCTGGCAAAGGTATTGCCGGCAGCTGCATTGAGAGCGAAGCATCTGCAGGTTACAAGCAGAATCACTTCTGTGCTCCCCCTTGAGTGAAGCTTTGGTCTCTGCAGCTGTGGACAACTGCCTTAGGGCTCCAGATAGGCTTTGGCTTCTAGATACTGCTTACCCTCCTGAAGACCTCAGGGGCAAGAGAAGGGTGAATAGGTGCTGGTGGGGCTTGCCCCAGCTGTAAGCTAATGCATCACCTTGCAGCACGATGGAGCTGTTATCTCTCTCTAAGGATGTCCACCTTCCCACTTTGCCAGTTTTTCCTCATAGCTCTGGTTGGCTGAAGTCAAACTTTACTAGCTAGTCCAGAACTCTAGGCTGTTTGAGACTCCCCTTTCACTAGAAAAGAACCCCTGGAATACTACTGGGTGCCGAAGCTATGCCATGGGATACCTCTTCCAGTACCAAGTAAAATATGGGATTTTAAGCACATGCAATCTGTGTAACTTTGCTCTGACTTGGGGTGTATCTTTCTACGGACTATTTGTCACCTACTTCATTGTTTGCTGATTAAACTGTGGGGCATAAGGGTTACAGAAATGATGTAAGTAACTTCTCTCTTGACAGCATTTTGACCAGATTAACCGGCACGTGCAACTAGCAGCTGATGCCTGCAGAGGCTTCAGAACATGGAGTGGAGTAATGCATTAGTTTAAAACTATTTTATTTCCACTAGTAAGCAGATTTACTCCTTATTTTGCTTTTGTTCCTGGAAACTTTGAGTCTGAGCTTTTGCAACAATGTTTGTCTCTTCACCACTTGGATATAGCCAGAAATATGTTATTAAAGTCTTGTCATTTAAATTACTGCATTGCTTTCACTCCTGAATTAAATGAGCCTTTACTATGAAAGAAAATTACAATATAGTTAAAATAAAAATACAAGCTTTATTTTGGCTTAAGCCTTATGGACAAAGGCAGAAGACCAAGTTAGAACCAAGCCTTCCACTCTTCTTCTGAGTACCATTATAACTTTCTGCTGAGGGCTATTTTCTCTTCTAATGCATTTATTTGTTTTACCAAGCAATCTTTCTCCAAACTAGTTACTTCAAGGTAGTAGAAAAGCAAGTCTTCTGTGCCTTTACTGCTTGAAAACTGGTCTTCATCCTCTATGACATGCAGCAGCTCTTCAGTTAACACATCCACTTTCTCCTCGAGTTCTGAAGGGGAGGAGGAAGCACAGGTTTCCTCTTTGAAGCTTTAAAAAAAAAAAAGGAAAGGAAGGGTCAAAAATGGACACTAGCAATGCCTCTGTTCAAGTGATATTCATAGACTCTGGGGAACAGCAATCCCAAAAGATAATTTTCACTAGCACTTAACTTCTCTGTTACTGAGAAAGTGAGGGTAGCTTACAGAGAAGTAATCAGTCTTTCTGTGACATACTCTGGCCTTGAATCAGATCTGTCTTTTTATACATTAAAAAAAAAGTATTTTTATATTTTCATTACTAGGAGACACCTGTCCCTGGGTGGAGAACAAGCAGTAGACTGTAATTGTTATCTCCTCCAACCCAAAATATTGCATACAGAGGCAATTAAACAAGGCAGAAGAAGAATTTCTTACCTTGTCTGGGTTTCTTGTATGTGGCTTTTCCTTTCTGAATGTGAAGGGGTCAGAGCAGGTGATACTATGGAAGCTGAAGTGGTTTCCTGACTTGCTTCTGTCCTTATTGCCTCTGAAGGAGGAGCAGATGTTTTTGAAGTGCTCAGTGGCGAATAGCCCATAGAAGAAACACGAGAGAATACTGTTTAATAGCCACTCAGTGCTGATGAATCTGCAGGCTTCCCAGCTCAGCTAAAATCACCAGTTTTCAAGAGGAACCAGCGGTGAGAGAAAAATGGGATAAGGAGTAGCTGCATTGTGAAACTCTTGTTACTTAATTCCTGCTTCACTGAAGTACCTGACAGCAACACAAGGCTCTATGCTTAAAAACCAATCTGCTATTTCTGTTACACCTATGTCATCTGGCACTGTCCTGCTTGTCAGATGGGAGAATCTCTGTTTGGATTTTCAAAGTTGAAAGGTTCCAACAACATAATTTTTCAAGGCCAGAATAAAATAAGTTAACTGATGGTACCTTCTCTCTTACCTGTTGTCTCAGCTGCCACCCTATGTTTGCTGTTTTCCTCCAGCATCTGAACCATAGACTTGAGTAGTGGAATCAGGTTTTGTTGGATGACCTTGCATGTGCTATGTGAGATCCCTCTAACGCCATAAAATTGAGTTGTCTGATAGTTTTCAAAACACTGTTGTGACCCAGAGAAAAGCACCTGAAAGAACACAAAACAGACAAAGGCCATTTCACGCCTGTCAAAAATATAATTGGAAAAAAAGTATCCTGGCCGCCTTTGCTTTCTCAGGAATACCTGGTATTGTCAGCTCATGGGAATCCTATGCAAATTGTCCCGTGACTCAGTCAGATACCGCAGCACTTCGCCTCAGCAGTTTAAAAGCCTTTTGCAATGGTTATGGTTATGCTATTCCAGTCTATTCTAACCTTTTTCTAAGCCTGCTGTTGAAAAACTGCATTTGAAAGTGAAATTTGGTTGAATTTTCAAGCATCAAAGTCTTTGATATGTACTTTGTAAATCAACTTTTGCAATTCTCATTTAAGCTTCTTGTTGTTTTACAGGGTTCTGATTTCTGGCAGCAGTGTTCTTGGAGGGATATTCTGAGAACATGGCAACTGCTCGCGCTTTTGTTAGAAAGTGAGTAACGTGATTGCTTTTTATTTGCCTTAAAGCGAAGTCAGTACCTTTGCCTGCTGAGTTTGGATATTTGACAAGTCCCTCAAATATTCTAGTTTGGTGTACTCAGTCTCCACACTAGCTTGCTGTTTCAGTAGGCATTCTTGAGACTCAGAGGCTAGGGCAAGTATGACCTGGAAGAAATGATACAAAATATAAGCTTGCTTCAAGGGAATTGCAAATCCTGGCTTTCATTTCCTTTCTTACACGTCATCTGGCAAGTCACTAGCTACAGAGCTGGTGTCACTGTAACAACTCTAAAGCACTAATGTCTGGGTAGCAGTCGTGGAAACTGCAGATGATGTGATGAAGGGCTAAAAAGAAGCTTTCTGGCATAGAGTTCAATAATGTCTATTTGATACCTGTTCAGTTAGTAAAAAGCTTTGTGTTTACTTCAGCCAGTATTGCTTGAACAGAAAGCAATGGGATCTTCCTAGATCTGTTTCAGCTCTAAGAGCTGTAATTTTAGACAGTAGGTTGCGTTTATTCCCTGTCAGTGACTGCTCAGCTCCTGGCATAAGGAGAATCTCCTCCACTCAGGAAACTAAAGGAAAGCACAGTGGTTTTGTCAGGTCTTTTCTCTAACTCCAAAGCTCAGCTTGTGTCCACTCCTAGCTCAGCCACTGCTGCTCTACAGTTCCATTGAATTTCTTCTTCAATGAAATCCAGCTTCAATGCCACAGCTGAACGAGACATTGCTGTTGCCAAAAGTATACCATTGAATATCTGAGTGTCGGGTGCCTACAACAACTAGAGTTTTCAGTATTTCTTGTTGTTGTTGTTATTAATGGCTATCATTCCACTATTGTTTCTTTTATTTCTGATTGGGATTGAGAGGTGGCCGAGCGGGAAAGGAACAGCTCTTTATGAACAGCTTACAATAGTTCCTGGAACTGGAAATATCACAGTATACTGGCTTCAGAGCTTACATTTTACAGTGCTTCTCAAAGGTAGACCAGAATGTTCAGGGGACTGAGACTGGGAATGTTTAGCTCAGTCCAGAAGTGACCTCACCTTTCTGAGCTTCAGGTTTGTTACTGTCTCAGTACTTGAGATGTGGCTTCTTTGCTTTTCCCACTCTATCTGCTGCGTGTATATCCGTTCTTCTTCTAGTCGCATCTTTTCAATGAACTCTATCAGCTTCTCTAGTGCCTTTCTGATCTCCAACAGAACCTGTGTTTCTTGTTCTTTTTCATCTCTGTCAGCTATAAACAGCAAATATTAGCAGCAGCACTCATCTGTTAATCTACTGGAAATCCACAGAGCAAATCTGAAATAATGTGCATTCTCAGTGTGCTTCACCACATCTACGTTCTTTATCTTTCAGAACAGCCCCATTCTCAGATCCTACCTCTGTATTGTATTGCTTCAGGAGGACATAAGAAGTTTGTAAGTCTTAAGATAAACTGTCAGAGGGAACAAACATCACAGAAAATTATGTACAATCCTGCCTCCCTCTCTTCTGTACCCTTTTGTACCTTTGAACAGCAAGGATAGTTCGGTGGCCAGCTGGCTACTAAAATATTTTGAGGTTCGTCTCTCCACTTCCTGCAGAGAGGATTCCTTGAGAAGATGGCACATTTCCTCAATGTCTTTCACTTTTTCCTTGTATTTTATCTGTAAGAAATGGAAGAGGAGAGGGAGTTTTAGATAATGTTACAAACTTGTGAGATAGTGGCCTGTTGTGATACTCTTTCTTCTGACAGATGAGAGCAAGAGGTTGTTTAATGTGATTATTGCTTTGTCCTAGTCTTTTAGCTATTCTGTGTATGAACTGAGAGCAGATCCCCTGTTTCTGATACCACTATGAAGCATGTTGTCCTTGCTGTGTATAGACACGTGCTGAATTTGAATTGTTTGCTGTTCTGTCAGGATACCCTTACGCTGGCCATGGTTGCACTGAAATAGCAACATCTCCATTTACAGTTTTGTTTTGCACAGTACTGGGGAAGAAAGTGACTTGGATTCAGACTGCCATCCTGGGTACGGCATCTGTGATATTTGAATTGGATATGTGTGAACAAGACTTCCTTAAGGAATTCTTAAAGAACTTTCCTGAAGCCAGCTGCAAAAAGAATGCACCACACCTTCTGTGCCTTTCCCTCTTTAGTAGCATCAAGGACATGCAGAAACAGAGAGTTCAGCTCTTTAAGAAGCCATTCTTCCTTTTTTCTTCTGCAATGCCAGTACATTTGCCTTGAATTTATTTCCTTTTCTAGAAAGTCCAGCTGTAAAGCAATGACAGACATAATAGCTCAGAATTGCAGGAAGCTGAAGGAAGATTATAAACTTCATTGAAGCTAGTGATGAATTCTCCGTTCAATGCTTTTGACAGCATAGATCCAACTTTGCTGCCACAGGGGATGAATGCTTTGCAGTTCTAAGTGCGCGTGTTATAATTCATGGCGAAATGCAGTGTGTATTTTGAGGTAGGGGAAGGATATGAAATAGAGGGTACAAAGATCTCCAGGAGAAAGTACAGACAGAAGGGAGAGAAAAAGCAGATAATGAAAAGAGGAGAGGTGAATTAAATGACATACATATGTTTCAGTTCATCTTGCACTATAAGAAAATACTACTTTTGGTGCATAGAAAGAAGTGAAATTTCCTCGCAGTAGTGGAAAAGCATCAGCAATGAATTTCCCAAAGATATCAAGCTGTAAGTAAAGATAGTTTGCTGGAGTTATAATTACCAGATCTGGATCTGTAGCTCTTCTCGGTAAAGCCCCAAGAGACTGAACAGTAGGAATTACATTGTGTGTCCAGGGGTTTGTTTGAGCTCCTATTACAGGCCCAATTTCACCTGTAATTGGACTTTCAGTTCTGGCCCCAATAGTGATGGGGACAAGGCCTGTGGATAAAGATAAAAACTCAGTATGATGGTTAGAATTGAGATCATGAATTCCGGCTGCAGCCCTAGTGAATGGCTGTTATTAAAGTTCAAAAGAAACTGACAATGATTTCAAATCATCTAATATAAACCAGATTGAATTTTCCTGAGCTGTAAATGTATTATACCAAGCGTTGGACCAAGGCACTGCAGACCTCCACCTCCAGATAGCATCTATTTATGGCTCCATCACTGAGAAAAATATCAGAATTGTTCTCCTAAAGAGTACAGTGGATTTTTTAAGGGCTGAAAGCCACAGCGTGATTTGGTCGCAGTCCTAACTCTCCTTCATTGTTATTCTAGTGTTGCTTGTTTTGAAAGTACACACCATAAAGACTGGTATTTTCCATTCAGTGTTGAGGAAGAAACTGATCTGGTTTGGTAGGATGATTTCCTCACTCTGAAAGTACTGTGTCTTTGTCTTACTTTTGTTTACATCAGCTGATTCAATTTCCTGCCCTACCTTTTCCATTTCTGTCTTCCATGGTTCCTGCGAGTGGGGAAGGCTGCGTGGTATTCCAGTCACAGTCTATCCCCAGTATTGGCACCATCAGGCCAGACCCACCAGGATCTGGGATTTTCATTCCAAACACTGCAGGCATCCACATCTCTGTGCCAGGATATTTGATCATACCTAGTTTGTTCAAAAAAGATGAGAAACATAAACCATTAAATAGTGTTGTAAAGAAAAAGAACTGCTTTCACTTTCAGAGACTCATAATGCTGTTATTTCTACTACGGCTTCCAAATTAACACCTGGCTGAGTTCATTGTAAGATTTGCTGGAGTGTCTATTTTGACACAAAAGTTTGAGGTGCTGATGTGTTGGCCAGATCCTGTGAAGGAAAAGGGTGAATTGCTGTAGCCTTCAGTGTAATGACACCTGATTACTCCTTAAAACAGGCTGATTATTTTATACCTACCCAGTTTACCACCATTACTCTTGAGACGTGAAGCCATTTCTTGTTTTCTCTCTAGGCTTTGCAAGCAATGTATTGCATGATAAAACCTAGTGGTGAAAGACTTCTTCATATCGTCTACGGAAGCCTTCAGTGCTGCTAATCTGTCTGCTGCTAGACGGGTATCTTCCAAAACTGATGCTTTAAACTGCTGTAGAGCATTCACCACCTGGCTTTGTGATACCAGCCAGTCAGCCTCCAGCACCGCTTGGTAACTTCCACTGTGGGGCAGCACCGCGCCTTGCCGGAGGTGAGCTCCTTGGACCCGGGCGGTTTTCCCACTCAGAGGTTCGGTGAAGGAATCTCCAAGAAGCATTAGGTTTCCGGAAGGACCCACCAACCCACCGAGAGGTATAACTTCTCCTGCAGTCAAGGAACAGGAAACGAGATTCAGAACATCACCTGGCAATCCATCATTAGGGTCCAGTCCTTCCCACTCAGAGAAAGGTACGAAGCAGAACTAGGTCTCATGGGACACATGGGGTGAGGGGAACTCTGAGGTTCTTTGTAAAATAATTTGATTCACATAATGTTCTTAAATAATCTTCTTCTAAAGCAGAAAGTAGGAGACCTAAGATCCCCACTCCTTTTCTTTGGGTCTCATGTATCTTCTAACATAAGTTGTAACAAATACAGGTATGTGAAAACGCTTAAAAAAAATCTAGAGCTTCAACACCCCTCCCCCCAAGCCTCTAAATACTGCATTTCATGCTACTTTCAATATTTACATGGAGCAATTGGACCATCTTTAAGAGTCGAATCAAGTTCAGTAGTTTGTGTTACAGTTAATGAATTATGAACTCAGATGTCTCTCTCAATTTCACTCAGTTTTTGGCCTTTAGCGTGATAAATTGTAAAATCAAACTATAGAAAAGAGAAGGACTACTTGTCTGTAAAAGCTGAGTTGCACAACCGTTCCACACTTGGCTTGACAGAAGGTAAAGGTGTGAGGTGAACATAAAGACTTCTTAGGCTCATTCTGGTCTGTGCCTCGATCCAGTCAGGGTCAGGTTAAATGACCAGTGCATTCCACACTTAGTGAATCATGAAGAGCATTCACCTACCAGTGTTACTGTCCAAACCGACTCCGAGTATTGGAACAATCTTGCCTTCTGCTGGTTCAGTCATAGGACCACCAATCTCCAGAGGTGTCAACGTGCCGGTAAAGGGGTTAAGGTATGTCCCACCAACAGCCAGCTTTTGCCTAGTGTGAGGATGGATCGTAACTGCCAGCACTGGAACTTCTATTTCTGTCACTGGATCCAGCATGAGTCCTCCCATACTAAACATTTTTTCAGGACGCAAGACTGGAAGTTTTGTCTTCACGGGTAGACCAGTGCTGGGACAAACTGGGTAAGGAATGTAGGGAAATATGGGCACTTCAGGCTTATGACGCTTACCTACATGGAGAACCAGAACAAATTTAACATGGGTATGTGAACTTAATGCAGTGTCAAGTTCAGAATGGAGACTGTGGAGATTTCAGAGGGTGCTGATAGTAAAGGTTTGTTGTCTTTAGGGCCAGAACTGAATGAATGAACGGAACTCATTCTGACAATTGTATGGGGGTTTTAAAAATTAATTTTTGCTTTGGCCATTCTCTTGAAGTTGCAAGTTTTTTAGCATATAGTGACTGTACAGCTCAATGAAGAGAGGGGATGAAATCTCTCAAAAATGAGGGATACCTCAAAACTTCTTTGTATACAAACCTTGTTACTTCAAATACGTTTGATCCACAGCAAGTCTTGTATCTAGCTGAACAACACAATCTTCTAGTCAGTTTAGTGTCATGCTGTTGAGTAGCTTTCTCAGGTTTGCTTTAGGTTTTGTTATGGGAAAAGTACATGTGAGGATAGCAAGTTGGGGTCTTTCTCTGTGTTTTGGTTGTTTGGTTTTTTTTAACTCATACCCCCACTATGACTGTACTCCACGAATAGGTGGTGGATTAATTGATTATTTCATTGTGGCACTTACCTGAAGTAGAATCAACAGCACAGAGCAGCTTAGATCTGGTTGGATCGTAACCAACATTACCAGCTATGTCAAGTACCTTCCCAGTCTCGGGATGCAGAAAATGATTGCTGGGTACCGGCCCAGGGCACTGACTGGTCAGCAGCATGGTGCAGTGTGGGTAGGGAGTTAACAGCCCAGTGACAGGATCCACGGAGATGACATCAGGTGCTCGGACAGTGCCCTTTGAGTCTAAAAGCAGTTTACAGCAGAAGAGAGGTGGAGAAGGAACAGCCTGTAGACCTTGCAGTAGGGTGGGGTTTCTAGTTTATCAGAAATCCTATGCAAGGGCAGAGATGGGGTGAGAATAAAGAAATTGATCTTTCTCCTGCCTTTTACAGAGGATGTCTGTGGGTATAAGACATGGCAATTCGATTATTTGTCTGCCATGTCTGCATGAGTTTCATAAAAGCGAGGAGATTGATATTTCATGAACGTCCTTTCAGGATTTTAGATTTCATCCTCTCAGTCTGCAACATTCATTTAAACATCCAAGGTCAGTTTCACTGTCCCTTTTTTACTTCTTTTCCTTTCAGAAGGATGAAAGAAAGAGTTGTCTTGGTGTCAGGGTAGCTTTTACATTTTGTCATACCAAAACGTGCAACAACATTAGAAAGCAGAGAAGCGCATAGGAGCAAATTAATTGAACTTATTGAGACTCGCCTACAGAAATAGTTAATTTCCCTCTCTGTTGCTAGGGGATAATTAGCAAGTACTAAGTCAAAGACCTTGATTAATGCAAACCTAACATTCTTCCTAAGAAGACGCCTAAATAATTTTCCAATTAATTTCTAGAGGTTGTAGTTACCCACTAGCTCCTGCTTGGTAAGTATCCTGGTTTTCTCTTTGTTAAGAAGGTGAGCTCCCATTCCTTCGCCAAGCACTCCCCAGGCTTTGAGCCGGTGACTCTCCTTTATTATTATGCTTGACATCTTGCTGCTTGCAGCCTCTATCTGGGCTAACAGGCTGGAGATAGAGATGAGATAAGCCATCTGAAGATCAGGTAAAACAATTTAAAGGGAGCAGTAAAGGAAGGATTTTGATGGATGTGTAAATGATCTCTGCACTCTGGCAGTTAGCTCGATGAGTATTTGCTTTGGCTAATGCACTGAAAAATGCACTTTCCTGTTTCTCTGTTTTCTTGTTAATTACACCATTCTGATTCTGACAGTGGTAAGACCTGGGAGAGGGTGGCTGGCACACTCACTAGAACTGGTGTGATATCCCAGAGCCAAATTAGTTGGTAGCACAAGAGTCTCTTCAGAGTTTATGTCTGATATATTCTAGGCTTGCTTTCTGTGAAAATCACAGAATGTTCGGAGTTGGAAGGGACCTCTGGAGATCATCGAGTCCAACCCCCCTGCCAGAGCAGGACAAAACTAGAGCAGATCATGATCTGCATCATCTGATCTTCTGGATCAAGAAGCAGTTTTCAGCTCCCAGATAAACATACTGCCAACTGCAAGCCATCCTAACTGCTTGCCACAAATGCTTTCTAGCTAGCAGAAAGAAAGCTGCAGCAGAATTTTGCAGTATGTTTATTACCTTGTATAGTCTGGCTCAGACAGCGTTGTTTGCTTTCCTTTACGAGCCACCTTATTTGTCAGCGTCTCTGCCAATCTCACCACCTCTCGCACGGCAGAATTGAACGTGACACAGTGCTCTTCCTGACGCTGCAGATCGTGCTGTAATATGTGCATCTGTTTGTTCACAATTTCCTCATATTCAGCAGCCAACTGTTTCCTTTGCTGTATCTCTTCTTCTGCCTAGGTGGGATAGAAGATCCAAATATCTCATTTTTTTGGTTGTTTGTTCTATCCAAATGTAAACAGAGATCATCCTTTTTATGCCTGTTATTAAAATGGCGAAGCTTAGAAATGTAAAATAATTCTGATGTGCTCGTTTGAATTTGAGCATACGTATGCTGACAACTCTAACAAGCTGAGTTACAATTATCTAGCACCTAAGTGATCAGCATATATCCAGGTCTGAGTAAGCTAAGAAGTTAGGGTATCCTTTTAACAAGTGATGTAATAAGTCCTTACAAAAGAATCAGCTTTTGCAATTCCGTACTGCGTAGCATACATGTTTTTCCAAATGAGACGACGAGCATGTTACTGTTTTCAAGACAAGAAATCATTTAATTCTCCGAATTTTTATAACAATAAAAAACAAGTACACACTCAAATACACACACTCAAGCAGATGAATTTATGCTATTTTCAGAGCTGAAACCTCTGCTACCGACGCAGAGCGGCAAGAGCTTCCAGAAGAGATGGGATGCATGGATGTATCAGACAGATCAAGAGAATTAAAAAAAAAAAAAGAAGAGTAATCTTTCACAGGTACATTTCTCTGTTAGCAGAAAGCAATAGCAGCAATTTAAAAAGCTTTAAAGGCCCAGTGTAGCTGCTTGTTCACAGATATGATGATGTTAATTCTTTTGCAGCCTGTGAAATATGACATGTCTACAATTCCAAAGGTAAGGTTTTACGTGACCGTGCCTAAAACTGAGAAAAGAGAATACTGAGGATTTCATTTGTTATTCTACGTGTAAATGTTGCTGAACTGAGCTCTACCTGCTGTTTTGCTTTTAAGTAAGCCTCTGTCATTGTGCTTTCATAAACTTCCA
>JAAGNO010022357.1:20389-40169 GCA_033439905.1 Ceryle rudis
TCATTTCTCCACACTCATCTGTCAGCTGCATGCTGTAATGCCAGCTCCCTCTACTGTCCTTTAAGCCACAAATGAAGTGAGATGAGTATTACAGCTTCATTATTAGGGTTGTGAAATGCTGTCCCATTGATTGCAGCTGAGAGATTATTATAAAAATCAAATAACAGAATGAGACTCCGTATCTGTGTTACTGTGTATTAATTAATTCATTTATATTTCTCCTCAGTTAAATCTGCATCTCTCGGGAGTTTGTCTAGAAAATCTATATTATTTTCATATTACAGATGAAAAAATGAAGCTGGAAGAATAAATAACTTCCCCCAAATGGTAGCAGTTCAGTGCAAAACCGTAAGAAAACCAAAATGCTCTGTCTTAAGGTCACTACTCTTCCCACTGGATTACATGTTATAAACAACATACTTTAAAATACAGGTATGTATTTGTTTCATGTTCGAAAAAGATGACAGTTGAAATAAAGCATGTGCCTAATAGCCAAATGGTAATGGAACAGTAGTAACAGACAAAGTGACGTGTTTTAGTACATAAATATCAGTAGCCCCATAACACAAGTTACCTCTTCTTTGAAATGGCCCAGTTTGGTTGTGACGGATAGCGACTGTCTCAGCAAAAGTTCAAAGAAAACATTGGTATTAAATGACTCAAGGTCTATCTGTTCCTCGGGCTCCCAAACATCACCCCTTTTCAGGAAGCAGGCTGAAACATATATATTGATATATTAGTATTTCTTTCATTTAAGATTGGTTTTTGAACAGAGAATACATGTAAATCACTGAATTTAGCAGCCATTGCACACTGCTGAACATGGGATTCTGTCTCCATTATATGAAAGTACCCAGACAGACCCACTATTCTTTAGCCTTTTTGTTAGCTGACCTGTTCCATCCGTGCTGCAAGAGTCATAATCCATACTACCTTTGTTCTGCAGTGAGGGGTGACATTTTTTCATGGAAAAGACTGCTGATACATGGGAGGAATAGCTGTCCAGATTATACTTCAGCTGCTGCCTTCGAAATGGAGGGCAAGTAGTGCCTTTCTGAGACCAGCTAAGTCTCTGACAAAGAAGCTGCAAAACACAACAAAATTAAACAAGTAAGTTCATTTTCTTATTTTGATATGTTCTTTTTGTGTGATGCACACATTATCCACTCAACAAGTGGGATTTATCAGCAGCTGTTAGGCAAAGAATCCGAGAATCTGTTTTCTAAGTACACCATTAATCTGTTCTAGACCAGAAGAGTCAGGAATCCCAGCAGCTATGTCTGAAACCAAGGGGAAGGAGGTGTAGTTAGTTATCCGTTGTTTGGATCTGCTGGAAGAGTAAATCACATTTTCTAATATTAGCTCAGTAGGCTGGTTGCATAAAAAGCCTGTTGATTTCTGAACACGCCAGAAACGTGAAGGAATGGCTGTTTGGGGGATTAACAGTCTGAAGGACCAGCTTGGTTTTTAATTGTGAAAAAGTGCATCTTTTCTCAGGTATGTTGTGGGCATTGGGACTTTTGTCTGAATAAGGAGCACAAAACTGAATGTCATGTGAATGACCACTGGAGAATCATTCATGACTGACAGTTCTTTACAATAGCCTTCCTCAGATATCTAAGTCCTCTTTATTTTGAGGCAAGCTTGGTCAGATATTAAAGAAAAAATAATTATCATCTCATTGATGATTTCATTCCTTCCTAAAGAGACGTGAGTTGTGAAGAATTTTATTACCGTTTGAGCTAATGAATCAGAAAATAGGAATGAAAATCATTTATAACTTGAGTGTTTCTAAGTGGCCTATGTAAAGGCAAATATACTGGGCCTTTGCTGTTGCTGGATCAATTCACAGGGATGTTTTTTACCCCATATATAAAACGTGACGCTGAGTTACAATTTATTCTATTTTTCAGCCTTATGGGTGATGCCTAAGGAAACACATATCTTGCAGGTTCATCGCACAAAAACTTGTAATATTCTCAAAAAAAAATATTTCCTGTAACTATTACTTACTGTCAATACCACAGAGGCGATAAGCAGTATGAGAAGTCCCGTGATTACTCCAGTAACTGCTGTCCAGTCAGGTTTCAGTAGGAGGTCTCGTCTTTTTGCAATGCCAACCTGCACAGCATATCTGGGTGTTGTGGGGAAGAACGGCCCCTCCTCGTAACACTGTCCTCCGAGCGGCATGACCCTAATGTACTTAATGAGATGAGCATCAACAGAAAGGCCAGTCACATGGCATTGCATCTGATCTGTTCTTCCGGCTGCTACACTGAGTCAAAGCTTTGAAGCAGCAGTTGCACCATTTTGCTATTATATATGTAGCAAATATGCATCCAGGCTCACATATTTATTTTTCTACTCCCCTGTACAGTCTGACATACAAAAAAATTAAAAGATTCTGACTATTTATTTTTTTTAATTTCCCATGTTTCCAAACACTCCTGTGGAACATGAAATGTTTTGCTAAGAGGGATGCTGTAAGTGCAAAGACTTGATTGCTTGATACGAACCATTTTTTTGTACTGGTTGCTACTCAGCTGTAGCACATAGGTACCGGGGTACTGGAACTGGAAAAGGAAGAGGAGGAATTTTTGGGAGGCTTCTTTTATTTCCTCTCTGAGGCTTCGAAGGTCTCCCCAGTCAAATTCAGGGTTCGTATTGTACAGGTTGTTTCTAGGAGCAAAAGTACAAAAGTCATTTTTTTTTGTCACTACCCATTTTTTTTGGTGTAGGCTCATGATTACAGGGGGGATTTACTAAGGTCTGGTGTCACTCGGGGTTCATCCATACCACTAAGTGAGGAGTGGTGTGAGTTTAGGCACTGAACCTCTAATTCTCCACACAGCTCCACTCTTTACTCACTCCCTGCTTTGTTTTGGGCTGAGAACAGCTAGTTCTCCTCAAAACAAACATGAAGTAGCAGGAATTAACCCTAAGCAGCGTGGATGTTTATTTAGCAATAAAGAAATAGTCACAGGGACCCCTTATAGGTGTTTAATCACCACAGATGTCAACGTGGAGCACATGAAAACCACATGTGGGTTTTGTTATTGATTATTTGTCCCTGGTGTTACTTGTATGCTTTGAAACGTGATGAAATCAAAACAGGCCACAGGGGAAGAAACCTACAAACCCACCCAAACAAATAAAAGCAACAGAGACAGAGCTCCTAAGGCATTCAGGGCAGTAGAAACTACTTGTTTCCATGGGGATTAGTTTACCTAAACCTCCTTAACTACAAAAAAAAAAAGTGAAGAGAACTTAGGGTCAGCTGGAGGGACTATGCGGCAGAAGTCAGTGAGAAGTCAAGTTGCAAAGTGTGAGCACAGGTCAGAAACAGCATCAGCAAGACATCAGGAACAGTATGCATATATTTAATTTTGCTTCTTTTAATAAGTGAATATTATTTTCTTAACACGTTACATGCTGTTTCATACTGTGTCATGTCTTCTTGTCAAATCTATTCTTCCTTGTCATTTTTTCCTCTTAATTTTATGTTGAAAAAAAGTGAAAACGTCAGCCTTGTTCTCTCTAGCTTAAGTAAAAGTGCATTAGCTAAATTCTTCTATGCTCAGCATTTATACTTACACATCATAAACTGGGTAATGCTCCTTGGAGACGATGAACATGATGGTAACATTAACATTAATGCATGTGGTAGGATTTAAGATGCCAGTAAATATGTTTTCTGATGTCGAGTTTGAAGGTCTCAGGCTTTGTACCTGGGAAGACCTGTGTTCTTCGTGGCCAGACTTAACTGTGAAAGAGGAGACCTCTTTAGGTTTGGATCATTCTTTTGTCTGCAGAACAGCTGCAGGGTATAGCATTTCATTTTTATGACTGAGCTTTATGCATGCAAATTTTGTTTCCTGAATAAGGTTTACTGTCCAGACAGCATGCAAGCATGCCACTGGCATTTCCCTGACATTGGATAACTGCATACCACATCCCCTTGTCTTTTTGCACCAGCTCTGCTGAAGTGCATCTGGCAAAGCAGCAGCGCATCTTGCAAAATCAGCAGCCTTTATAAGGGCTCTGTCCCTTTCTGTTCAGTCAGCTTTGGCTTGCCTATAGATTTAATAATATCTCTGCAAACACTAAAGAGGGACTCTAGTCCTGCTCGCCAAAAGGAATGCAGGTGGAAGAAAAAATGAAGAAGTGATCTGACATGCCCAAAGCTAGGGAGGGGATGGTGTAAATTAGAACTGAAGCCAGCAGTTAAACTGTGCATCAGAACTGTTAAACCAAAGGAGAGATGTGGGATGAAATGAGAGAAGCTCAGCTGTGGTCGTTGCTCCTGGGCTTAGTCCTGCCTGCATACCTATGGAGGTAGCAGTGTTAGAGGGCTGTGTGCCACACAGGTGGAGGATTCAGCAGCTGCCCACACGGCTGGTCCTCATTTCCCCTGGGGAAAAAGGCCAGAAGGAAGCAGTCTGCCAACCAGGGGGTTTGGGCTGTGGAAGTTCTGACTTGTGGAGCAGAGAAGGTGAAGCTTTTTGTTTGACTTGTTATGCTTTGTGTGGAGACCTTCTCCAGGAATTTGAAGATGGTGAGGTCTGTTGGATTGAACTGTTGTTGTATACAATTTAGGGCAGCATGGGAGATGGTTGATACGATAAAGTACAATTAAATCTTCAAGAAGTTATATTAAATAAATGCTTGGGAGCTTTGCAGGAGAGCTTACCTGGAGCTGTTGGTGAAGGAGGCTTATTTTTGTGATGCGATGAAGCCTCATTTAGCACGATGAAATTGTGGAATAGTTGTGGGTCGGGATTATACACCCCTAAAAATCCTTTCCCTGAAGTGGTATAAGAAAACCAAACAAACATGGGTCACTTTTGCTGTTCTTTCTAGTTTATAGATTATCCACTCACCAAAGACCCCAAGTAAGATTTACAGAATCTAAGACCAAAGGGTATTTTCAGTATATTCCTCTTATTCTAAGGCAGTTCTTATTCTTTCACTTACCACTCATTTTCACGATGTATGTTGGATGGGTAAATTTGCTTTGTTCTGAAAAGCAGATGCCTTTTAAAGAGAAATATGGTCTTAGTAGAACTGTTCTTAATTCTTCTAAGACAACCGCAGTCTAATAGAAAAAGAGTTTGGACATTTTTTTACATTAATTTTTCCCACAATTTCAATATAAGTAGCATTATATGTTATGCATATAATAGAATGATGTCTGTGGATTTTGTTTGTTGCTTTCTATAACTTTATAAGAAAAATGGAATGAGGGTATTCTTTGGTTAAAAGATTATTAAAGGTCTAGAAAGCCTTGCCAGAACAGGTAGATTGTGAAAATAATTGCAGCTTTTACCTTGCTCCCATTTCTGTAAGTGATAAAAAGCTGAGCATTTTTCTCTGTACAAGTGACCTGCAGAGTATCTCTTTGTTGTCTTCTACATGGAGAATTACAAATGCTCTCCAGACTGTCAGTCAGACAAATGCAGAGGCCAAGAACCTTGTCATAGCCTTGGTAATCTCTGGGAGCAGTACAAACCTGCAGAAGGGAAAAAAAATAAAATAGCAGTACAAGTAATGACCACGTGATCCTTAAGTGAGAAGGGAAATTTGGACTTCCTATTTCAAGTTGAAGTAGAGGCAAAACCTCCTGTGAAAACACTAGTAACCCTTGGATGTCGTGCTGTCTGTGCCTTCTGAAGGCAGAGCTTGGGAGTTTGCTTTTAGGGCAGTTTCTCCATGGTCTTTGGATTTAACTAATACAAAAATTGAAATACCTTCTCTGAGCAATAACGAACCCATCCTTTCTTGGTTAAACACTGTCCTTCCTGATTTCGGGAGGCTGAATCTCGACAAACATCATATGCTTGTCTGACACAGTGTCTTTCATCACTTAAGGACCTCCAGTAGCCTGGGGGGCATGTGCAGTGAGCATCACGGGCCTGGAAGAAAAAACAGGTATTTGTTTAGGAACCTGCAATCTCATGCAGATACTTCTGTGTACCTTGCTACATCTGACCAAGGTCAGATGAAACTTTGATGTCCATACGCATACTCTTTACCTTCCTGCAAAGGGGGAGGGTTGACATAGCTCTGAGGAAACTCAGAAGGTAGATCTTGTGTAGAGATTGTGTCCCCGAGGGTCTGTGAAATTGGAAATGAGGTGTTGGACTGAAGGCTGTCAATGCTGAAGAGAGAGAGAGACTGACTAGGGCAGTGCAGGTGAAGTAAAGAGAATGAAGAGCAAAGTGTGAAGTAATATAGATGTGTGTTAAGACTGGACAGTTTTTGCGAGACAGCTCCTGTACCTGAAACACCTGGCCTTTCCCAAGACAGACACATGTCTCTTGCCCTTCTGCAGGCTGTGCTGCCTCTGAGCCACATGGAAGGCACGCTTTTTGGCCAGGCATAGGATTAAAGAAGTCCACTGGGCATGTCAAGCAGCTGTGTGGTGTCAGTGCTGCTCCTTCTGAACGAAAAGTTCCTGGAGGACATGGAACTGGTGTGATGTTTTCTTCAGGGCAGAAAAAGCCTTTAAATGACAACAAAAATTCTTGTCAATTTTTCTTATATAATGCAGCTGTGTTATGGAGATGGATGAGTTAGTGTCTTTCCAGTTTAAATGTTGTCATAACACATAAATCAGTTAAATGAATTCTGCCTCAACAAAATCCAAAACATTCGCCCACTTCAATAGTGTTTTACCATGCAGTCCAGAAAGGAAGTTTTCTAATAGGTGAACCTTATTGCAATAAAACTGAATGCTCTGTACTTGCTTAAGCTTCCTTACTTTTACAGTATAAATTTCAGCAAGTCTCATTGATTGTTTATGCCCTTCTGTAGCATTCAGCAAGATGAAAGTGTGACTGCATTTTTTTCTTGAGCAATATGTGACTGAGAAACATTCTAAAGAAGCTAATAATTATCTACAAATACCTGCTGGACAAATCGACAGATTCTGTTCTCTTCTTTTGCAGTAACTTCCACTGGGGCAGTCCTCATCGTTTTGAAGTTGTGGTTCCCCACTGTCAGAAGGCAAGCTTGAAAAAATAAAGCAAGCCAAGAGGAAAAGGGCCATTTCTGTATTGCACCAAGAAGCCTGAATTGCCAAATGTAAGTAATAGAGGCGCGCGTAAGGAGAGCTTTCTGTTCAGCCACTGAATATTTAATGGTCAGGGAAAGTTAAAACATGCTAATGCATTGATGTAAAATATTAATGCAAGTTATTTGAGCCTGCTGTGCTCCCCTACATGTCATATAACAAACTGTACTCTCTGATCTAAAGAATTCGCATGTGAGGTGTGACTGTTGCAGGACAGAATTGGCATGTGAAACACGACTGTTGCAGCACAGTGCTTATTTTGTGACTGTAGACAGTTTGGTACTGTACTTTGCCATCTGAAACTTTCAGGGTCCCTACAGCAGCCATGTTTTTTCCAAGCTTGAATCCTCATTTGCCAGGCAGTTTCGTCCATTCTCATGGGATGTGCAGGGTTTTATTTTTGGGGCAGGCTGCATAGTTCATGATGAGCATAAACCCAAAAAGCTATTAAGCAGCTGGTGTGGTTTTCGGTGTTTGCTGTAGAAAATGCAGTTATTCTCTTCTGACCCCTCTGGTTTTGGGGGCCTGTGGCAGATCCTCGAAGGCGGTGCGCGGGCCCTTCTTGGGGGGTGTTTGGAAGGCGGCGGAGCTGGGGCTGGGGCCGCCTCCTCCAATGCTGTACATTTAAAGAGCTGTAGCTGGGTGAACTTTCTAGGGACACGATGAAAGAGTGATTTCCAGACATATTTTGAAGGGCAATCATGGTTCCACTGGAGAAAAAAAAAAAAAAATATTTTTTTATGCAGAAGTTAGGACTGCATCTTAATTGACAATATGCAGGAAGCACTATGTTATTATATACAGTGAAGGATTAGTTAGTATGCTTTTACATGCAGTAATTACAATCTTGACATTACAATCCAAAACATTCCTGCTCAGCAGCTCCCTAATGCAGGAACTGCCTAAACTCACCTCCTTGTTTGAGTTTGCATTCCCCAAGCATAGACATCTCTGTCTCTGAGCATGCCTGGAATTGCCCCCATTGGAGTAATCCTGTGAATAATTCCTGCATAAAACAGATTGGAATGCAGGAACTAGCTGTGATTCTCCCTATTCTCCTGTCCCCTGCAGGGCTTTGCTTTGGTGCCTAGTCTCAGAGCACAGCTAGTAAATTCTGGTAATTGCCAAATTAAGGGCAGCCATTTCTTCTTCTTCTTCTTTGTAGTCTTTTTGTTTTTAATCACAGATACAGCCATCTGCCAGCCAACATGCATGGAGCTGGAACACTCGCACAGAAATGTACTTTCAATTCCTTCCTTTCCCAAGGAAGTTTCAATCGACATCTCTTACCTCATAAACTAGTGCCTTGCTGCCAGTCAGTACCTGTGAGCTGAGGGGGGAGAGCAAAAGGGACATCACAGAAGAATGACTGCCTAATCTAGCTGCTCTGTTCTGCTGGAGCTGTGCAGCTGCTAATATCACAGTCTAGTGAAAGCAGTGAGTGGTTTTATGGTTGTGTTCAGCTCGTTCCCTCCAGCAGCACGTCTACATTTCAGCCAGCTGCTACGAGGCTCTGGATCCCACTCTAAGTCTAGAAATTCTGGTGCAGCAATTTTATTTATTTGTTTTTTTCCCTCAGGAAGATTAAGTTGGGCAAGTCTCCCAGACCTGGGTCTGATACAGTTCAGCCTTTGGGAATGCAACATGCACAGCATTCTGGAAATGACCCCCGAGACTCCCTGGGGCATTAGGTTTCATAGGCAAAGAATATCAGAAGAAGTTAGCAGCTTTCCTTCATATAGGAAGTATGTTACAGTTGTATATCTGACTGCTATTTGCTACACAAACCAGTGTCCAGTGGCAAGGCATCTAGAGGAAGGAAAGAGCTTGTGATAGCATTTTCCCTGTTGAGTCTTAGCATTGCTAGGCTTCTATTACAAGCAGATACACAAGTTCCTTTTTCCACAGAACTGATGAACAGTGTTGCTGTCCATGCCAAGCTGGCAGAGACCGGACTTTAATATCCCCATAAAATGTTTTGTGACTCTAATCAAGATGAAGAATTAGTGCCTGAGTCATTCTCAAAGACCTGACTGACACGGTGACCCCTTTACTTCTTCTGCAATTATTTGACCCCCCCCCTCAGTAGTTACACCATGTTGTTATTTTTTCCACATAAGCTTTATTCTCCAGGTGATGTTTGCAGTAACCTCTGACTCTGCAAAAGAGGGCCAGTCACCTTGAGATAATGCTTGGTTTACAATCATACGGGTTTTCTCAAGAGGAGCTTATGCAAATGCTGAAATAATTTTAAAGACTTCCAGTGAAAGGCTGGGCTGTGACAGTTGGTACAAAGCCAAGGTAACTTTGATGCTTTCTAGTGGCTTTACTCACAAGTGACTCTTGGGGGATTTAATATATTGTCTAAAAACTGCACCTTAACCTCATACCCTTTCACCTCGCTCCAGGGACATTATAACGAACCTGGAGTGCTCATTGTGCTCCCTTTCAGTTTTACAGTTGGCTGAATTGAGAGGGGGAGCAAAGTTAATTTTATGCCCCCTGTCTGGGGGTGTTGGGGGGAAATAAAGATGACTTAGACAGCTAGGTCCTGCAGACCTATTTCCTGTTTGAAGGAGCTGCAACATGTATTTATTTTCCTGTGCTTTTTGTTTGGTGGGGTTGGTTGTTGGTAGGTTGTGGTGTTGTTGTTGTTGTTGTTTTGGGTTTTTTTTGGTTTGGTTGTTTTTTTTTTTTTTTGGGGGGGTGGGGGGGAGGAGGGGACTGCAATGTATTTAATCCCTGAAAAAGAGGAAGGAATCTTTCTCCATGTAAAATACAAGCATGTGGCAGCACAACCTGGAGCTTTGTAGGATTATTTGCCAACTTCAGAAAAACAAACACCACCCATTAAATTGGAGTAGTGAAAGTGATCCAACATGTGGAAGATTCTAACTTTATTTGCCTTCCTCTTTCCATGCCTTCTCTGATTTATTTCTCTTTATTCTTCACTGATTACCTCTCTTCTGGTTTCTTCATTTGGGAGAATCAAGCCAGTGTAAGGCTTCAGGCACTTGGGACTCTGTTGCTGTGTTGCAAAACACAAAAAAACCCTGAAGATGGGTTATTCTGAGAGAATCCTGAGAAGCCATCTGAAGAAGAAATTAGATTTAAACAAATAAGGATATAAACCAAAGAGAGCTCAGATTTTTTTCAAATCCCAGGCACAACGCAAAGACTGGAAGTTGCCAGGCTTTTTAGCTTTGACTTCATTTTGTATTGCAAAAGCAGTGTTTTATAGCCAGGTGGATTAAAACCTTGGAGGATATGAATTAGCATCTCTGCAGCTGAACTTTGATTCTGGGAGTGGAGGTCACGGGGGGAATATAGTGGTGCATGGCTCTCACTTCCTCAGGGAATTAAAAACTAAAGTTTTATTTAATCTGTAAGAGAATGTAGCTGAGGCTCTTGTTTTACTATAAACAAGTATTTTGTTGGAAATAGCCTGCTGTGAACAGAAAATAAAAATCCAGTATTAAATTGACCTCTATGACATAAATAAAGGTCATCAAGATGGACTTTAATAGCGTACGTGCTTCGCCTTAGCAAACAGTCTATTTGGCTGTGAAGCTGAACTACTGCATTCTGCAGAAGCTTATCTTTTTTTTATATCAGAAAAAGGATTGCCTTTGTGCGTGAGTAATAATTCCAGTGAAATGGAAAGGTCACATTAACTAGGAGTCAAATCGTGTACACCTGGAAGCATTAGAAAATTAACTCGGAAAACTACTCTAAAATCCTAGTAGATTAATTTTTGTTTACTGGTATTTCCTAAAGTCTTTCCAGCAGGCAGATATTTGTTGTTTAATTGAAGTGTGATTTCATCATGCCTGAGTGGAGGTGCAAGTACACATTTTAGTCCTGCTCTCTAAGGAAGCTTAATGTGAAAGGGGCAGAAAGAGAAGTGGGAGTCTGGTGCAGAAAATGAAAGCTGAAGTTTGAAGGGGGCTGTGCTTTTTGGACTCTAAAATACCGTGTTAAATCTTGGGGTTTGTGAGGATGGAAATCTTTTTTGGCTTTTCTGTAGATCTTTGAAGGCAGATTATTGTGTGTTTGCGCCGCTAGCGAACAATTAGCTGTGAATACCTTTTTAAAAGTAATTGTGAAGTATTAAAAAACTGGTTACTCATCAGTAGCAAAAGGATCCAGAGGGGTTTATTTAAAACAAAGCAAAACCAAGCCAATCATAATATTAAAAGTCTGCCACTAGATTTTTTGTATTAATTCCTGCTGCATGCTTTCCTTCAGATCTGAAGTGAGTACTTATTCTGGGTTATACAGTAACCCTCTGGTTATTGAGGTAATAGTGTTATGATTTCTGCATGTGCTTATCACACCACACACATTTCAGTATTTGTGTTTGGAGATCTTGTCATGTCTGAAAAAATGAGACTTCTGTAAACTTATTTGGCTAGTGGTGATAGAGAGAGATAACAAATAGAGATAATTAAGAGCTGGGACCTACCTAGGCAGGCATCTCATGGGTGTAACGGTGAAGCAGGGCCAAGATTGGAGCAGAGCAGTGCCTAAGGCCTTCCTGATATCAACTGGTTAACACCTTCATGGGCTTTTATACCCAAGAAGTGGTGGGTTTTTGTTTTTTGTTTTTGTTTTTTTTTTTTATCCCCTAGAGCCTAAACTCATGCTGCTAAGCCAAGTGAACCCCAAAACTGTGCCACTGAAGTAAAGATGAAGTGGCTTCAAAGGAGATAACGAATAAAATATTGCAACCTGGAATGCCAGGGAAGGAGCACTGTTTCCTGGGCATTGCAGGAAGCTCAGTAAGAATCTCCTTCCCTTCACCATCTTTCTTCAGGAAAATTATTTCCTAATAACCTCAGTTTAAACTCTTTCCTCCTCCTAGAAACCACATGGAACGAGGGGTGGGGAAAAAAAAGACAGGAAAACGATGGTGCGGTACTTTGGGACACAAGTACCATGTGACCAGCTCCTCATAGATGTAAGTAACTAGGGCAAGAGGGGTGCCTGAAACTTCAGCCCACTTAGACAGTCCCAACACAGAAGGAACTTCTGTAGGTCTGATCCTGCAACCTCCGTATGGTAAGCTGCATAGCATGCTTATCATAAGGACAAGTGAAACTTCTGGGTAAACAAACCGGTGACGTGTGCACCAATGTTGAAGAGCAGATCCTGGTTTGTGTGTGTGGCTAGGGCACTCTGAGTCATAGCGACTGCTACAGTTTGAAAGCTCCATTCTCCAGGTCAGGTGGGAGACAGTGTCCTGTACTTTTTTAATTTTCTTGCCTCTCCTCACCATCGTTCCTCTTCAAAGTGCTTGAGATACTCAGTTTTTCAGTTCGTGGGCTCCCTTCTCTGAATTAATTTCATCTGTCCTGTTCAGCACAGCTGCAGAAACATGTCTTGCTTTAAATTGAATCCTTTGGCTTCCAAGTTTCTCTAGCCACAAAGAAAGCAGGAAAAATAAAACTTGATGGGTGAGACTGTTCTAAAAGAATCTGAACCAGCCAAGAGCTCAGCCTCTCCCTCTTGCTTGGCTCAGAAACTTGGCTCCTCATCTCTGCTTGCAGTTTAACCTGGTTGTCATCATGTGGAGAGAGATGTGGAGTTATGGGAAGTGGGATGCAGAGCGGTGTAGAGGAAATGTCAATGTTTCTGTTTGAATGGCAGCTGTTGATCCATAAACTATCTCCCCTAATTTTTTCATCTTCTGCAATGCCATTTGTCATCTCTTCAACTTACGTTGTGTATGCTTCAGAGATACAGATGAGCTGCTATGTGGCAACACTTGTACTTTATTTTTCACAGCATTTTACAGTAGGCTATGCTAAGTGGTTGTGTTACTGCTAACTTCTGAAAGCTAGTGGAAATTCATCTGTGTGCACCAGAAAAGCTGTTCATTAGAGCTCAATGACTTAGCGTTAAAGGTGTTTCTTCTCGTGACTTGCCCTTGTCACTGTGTAGTAGCAGCATCCAAGAATCCGTGACAGTGTCCCATTTCCCTCTGGAACCTGAAAGTGTTGATTTAGTGGGAGAAAGATTTCATGTTCGGCCAAAGTCCTAGTGAGGTAACACCTCAAACAGAGTTCCTGTTCCCTTGCCTTGGGCTATTTTAACATCTATTTGTTCATCCCCTTGCTGTAATTTGCAACTTGTCTTCTGAGTAACTTCAGCTTTTAGGGTTCTGGAGCAGATACTTGTTTGCACCCAGCTCTGGTTGCAAAGACTTAGCCAGGAAAGCCTAGAAAACTGGCATGAGTACTGCAGGATTCTGTACATCCACTGAAGACCACAGCTGCTCTACATTCACTTTATGTACAGGATCTGAGGTCCTGTGGCTATTGCTGATCGTAAATACATGCAGTGTCCATCAGAGAGCCCTGCCAGGGATGTAAAGCTTCCATCCTTGCCAGGGCCTTCTTCAAGCCATTGCAAATCTGCAACAGGTGTCTCATCAGTTTCATCTTTCCTGATCAGGAGCAGCCCTGAGAACGGCTGGCAGCACAGGATCTGATCTATTTATTTCATATTTCTTTGCTGAATCACTACTAATTCAGTGGCAAAGCTTTTACACTCCTCTTGAAAAAAACTATGCATGCCAATGCTCATATATCTTCAAAGGAGCAGGGAACCTAAGTAATCATGTAAGCCAGGGAATGGCACTCGTTTTGTAACACCGGGGGAGAAATGAGTTGAAGAAGGAAAGCAGCTTCTCTAAGGATGGCCTGTGCTACAGTCCAAAGGCATGACTACAGCTTGTGGGAGCACATATTATTTGGTTTAGAATGAATTAGCTGTAGGAGTTACACCACAAATGCCTGGTCACCATAACTGGTACTTAGATGTTAGAAGCACAGCACTTGGTCCCTTGGTACACCATCTAGCTGTACATTTTGAACCTTACGCTGCTGCGGCAGCTGTTTTGAAAAGGGCCCAGGAGTGGGGAGTTTTTGAGCCAAACAAATCACCTTCCCTCCCAGCTTTCTCTGGTAGTGCTGGTGCTTCCGCACAGGCAGCATTGTATTCTTAAAAAACAACACACCAAAAACCCCTTACATACTTGGCAGCTTTTAAAGTCTGCTTAATTTGCTCTTTTCACAGTAATCACTTCTGTTGTGAGTGTACTATGGCTATACCAGTACAGAAAAATCAGTAAGGTGCACAGTGCATGAAAGAATATATTTATTGACAGGAAGGAACAGTGGAAAGTGTACCTACTAATGTCAGTGCAGTTAACACAGAACTGTTACAGAACATACTTTACAAACTAGTTCAGCTTTGAGTATATTGAATAAATGATACATACTACTCGCGTGCAGTTCCTGTCCTTTCACCTGAATGGTTTCCACGTGACTAAAAGAACTTGATTAATATTGCATTCTTACATGATAGTTTTCTATACTTGAAGATATCCCTTAAGCAAATTCATTTTTCTTAACTGAGAATACTTATTGATCCATTTCTCTATTTGTTCACCATACTGCTTCGTTTGTCATTTGGCATGTGATGCAGAATTTCTTGGTCACCTTTCACTGGAAATAAGGAGTCTTGAGTTTCAGTGAGTGTTGGATCTGATCATTAAATCACATGAATGGAAGCTGAGTAACCTAGAAGATCCTCATAATTCTCTTCAAATGTTAGAAAAAGTTCAGTGAGCACAGAGGTGAGTTAAAATGCAAACATGAAGGAAGAATGAGTGCTGATGGAGGGGAGAGGGACAGAGAAAAATCATCAGAGGAAAATATTTGTATTTCCAAGTAAAACTGGAACAAAAAGGGAAAAAGAAACGACTTCACTTGATTAAAACACGAGGGATACCTATGAAAGGAGGTGGATGAATATTCTGTAGTGTTAGACAATTCATGCTAGTAATAATTTTTCATTTTAGTTTTGTTTTTTATAAATACTTCAAACAATTTGAAGTATCGTGTCTCATTCAGACTAGAGAAAATACAAAGCAGTACTGTTTAGCTGCTTGGGGCATAAGAAACATAGGATATGACCCAAATCACAGTGGAATTAACTTAAACACTGTCATTTTTCAGTAAAACTTAATTCACGTTGTGCAATGTAGCTCTTGGAGCTTAATCTAATAAGAGGAAAGTAACCATTTTTTTGCAAGAAGAAAATGCAAAGGGTTCATGAAAAAAATATTCCCCAAACATGCTGAGTACTTAATACCGGATCCTGCAATGATTACACGTTATCTCCCGTTTACCTCAACAGGAGGCACGTACGTGAGTTGATTACTGGATCAGTCATGTTGTAAGTTATGTAAATGTAGATTGCTCCTTACGTAGCAAACTGGGAAGTTTCATAGAAACCAGCTAATTCACAATCAGAAGTTAAAATTAAATGATACTAAGTCTGGGAAGAGATTTGTTTGTTTGTTTGTTTTTGTTTTGACTATTGTCTAATTTATTGCAATTCTACTGAATACTTGGATATCTGGCAACACAGAATAATTTAGGCTCATTGTTATCCTTCTAACTCGCAAAATTGCCTAATATAAAAGATGATCCTCGTAAAGTGTTGTTATGCATTTGAATTTTATAAAGGTATAATCCTCTGGTAGATTACCAGAGTGAAAAGAACTGATTCAAAATGCTTTCTGACCCAGACATCACCTGCAATCCATTACTGGCATCAAATTCTGATTGCATAAATAAAGAGCTTGATTTATGTTGAAAAAACATGCTCAGTAACTGTGTGGGTATGTTTATTTTGGAGACATTGTTTCTTCTAGCAGGACTGCCTCAAAATGTGACAGCTCCAGCCATGGACAAATTCAGAGACAGACTATGGAAAGTATTACATCTAGTCCATCAGATTCTGAGTTCCTGTAGCCCATGTTTAAAATTATATATTGCCTGAGATTTTTTGGACATCCAAACATTAAGTTCAGACTGTAGGCACCAATCTTACATTGGTGCCTTCAAGATTGGGCTCTGAGTGGCTAAAATCAAAAGATTTTTTTATATTTTTGTTTTTAAGCTGTCAGCTTGAGAATGTAGAGCGCCTACAACTCAGACTTCAAAAGAGAAGTACAAATGCTTAGCTTTGTGAGAAAATTAAGAACTATTCATTTACTGGAGCATCTGATGTTGAATGCATAATACTGTCGAAACCTGGCTCGAGGGTTTTCCCCGTTTATTAGTTTACACTTTAATTCTGGGTACTGAGTAGATATTTTCAACAGTTAGTTCAAGCCGTCATACATTTGAAGACTTCTACTGTCTGTTCTCTGTCTATTCTTCAGCAACAGTTGCAGCACACGGACCTTGAAGTGCAGATAATGAGCCTTACCAATATATCCCTGAAAAGCAATAAACCAACAAATATTCAGCATAATCTACATGCTAAGTGTTTCTTCTAATGCCACGTATTTATTGACCTGTTCTCTACTTGGGTTTGGATGAGTAAGGAGTTTTGCAAGCAAAAGAGATTCTTTGCAGATCTCTGGAGTTAATCTCAAGTCTATTTTAAGTCACGGGGCATCTTGTCCTTCAGTTCCACGTGAACTGCTGATCAGTTGTTCTATAGCAATGCAGGGAAGGGGTACTGGAGCTCGCTGCTAAGGTACAACTGTTCAGTTACAGACACTGACTAGGTAAAATCAATTTCCTACCACGAAATACCTTTAAGAATGGTGTCAGAGCTCTGAAGATGACATGGAAAAAAGTTCAGAAAAGTTATCCGGTGACAAGGGACTGGTCATTCTTCCCTGAGCATCCGTCAAGTTGTAACTCTGTGCAGGTGAAGAAACCAGAACAGTAAATTTCCAGCATTAACAGTGGTGTAAGCTTTGTGTCAAGACCTTGTACTAGCTTTGACACGGAAAGCCGAGGTTCTTCCCCTTACCATAAGAGAGGGTTGCATGTTTAACAGTTCCGTCACTAATGACCTGGTCTGAAATAATTTTGTTTCCTGCTTTATCTCCTACAGACCATAACTGTTCAGAAGATGGGTTCCTAGATGACTTGAAATGTGGCTTTAAGTCTGTATATCTAATTAAATCTTATACTATCAGTTTCTGTACAGGTACACTGGTGGGATCTCTTATCTGATCGTCCAGAAAGACACTAGAAAAGGTGAAAAGTCTGTAACTTTTAAGCACGGAATATTTGCTTGGTCTTGGACAGAACACTGGAGTCTATGGTGGATACTGCATTATTTCAACAGAGCAGAATTTCACTCTAGAAACTTTGTCCTCTGTTAAGCACTCAAAGCTTCTGATTTTCAGCGTGGATGTCTCATTTCCTGCACCAAAAATTTAGCAAGAGGTGCTGATACCCTCTGGATAATCTGGTCAATTTTTGGCTCAGTATGGGTTTGGGTTAGTTTTGGTGTTGAATGTGTGTGCTGCTCAAGGTAGCTGTCTATAGTGGCAGTACTTAGGCCTGTAGCATTCCTTTAACAGAAGAGGAAAAATTGTCCTGGTGTTGCTTCTGAGATACCTCTGTCTGGGTTGGTGTGCTGTGTAGTGCTGCCAATGGAGGTACCGTTGCTAGGAGTTTGGATTAGGGACAGGGTGAGCGATGTGCTGGCAGCACCTGCACGCAAGTAGATTGCTCTAAATTACATCAAATACAGCAGCTCCTGGAGCTGGGATGGGACCAAGTGCGGTGCAAGCTAGTACCATGCTTTCTTTTTCCCTGAAAAGGGGATTTTTCTGCCCTGTGCGAGGTGGGGCAAGGGAGCATCATCTACTGTGTTTACAAGATGGTTCAGCTGCATGTAGTTTCTTGGGTACAAATGCTAGAGCCTGGGTAGCAGTACCTATAGATAGTTACCTCTTGAAGAATGTTCTGTCCCTTAGCCTTGTGAGTCTGAAGCAAACACATGAGTTCTGTGTTCTCCTCAATTTTTAAATAGGCAGTAGTAATTTGACACGAATGTGGTACCTGGAAATGACAGTGAAACCCGTGATTGCAAAAGAATAAGAAACCTAAGGCCAGAGGAAACAGCCTGCTGCGGGTCCTCACCTGAGTCTCAGGCTTTCCTCCCATTTGTAATAAGCAGTTAATTCCCTCAAGAATTTGATCTTTTCGTAGTCGGAGAAACCTTCCTGTGTCAGTATCGATGTCAGCTTTTTGAGATTCTATAACTAAGACAGTGTGGGCGAGAGCAGCGCGGTGCAGCGGTGTCAAACCTGGGCAGAGCAAACCACAGAAAAGTGAAACAAACCCAGGGCTTGAACAGCTCGCTGGAGCAAACCATCCCACACTTGACTAATTGTAAGGGGGTGCCCTGCTGAGACTGATTAAGACTCTTCTCCTAGACCTTTTAGTTTTAAACATGGGATTAAACATTCTTTGGCCTAGATAAAATCTGTAGTCTTTTGGAGTCTGAATCTTCTGGAGTCTGTAATAAGCATCAGTGCGGTTAAGCTTTTCCTCTTACCGTAGTGGTCAGTCAGATTCACTTCCACGTACACGCCGTTGTTTTTGCAATTTTTCAAAACCTGAAGTGAAGAAGATTGAGTTAAGTCCTGATTTTTGGCAGTGACAAAATCCCCCCTTCTCCGTATATAACCACATCAGACCAAAGCTAATTTTCATCTGTGTATATTTTATATATTTTTTTTCAGGTATGTACACCCGTGTGCATTTTAAACAAAAGAACGTGCATTTGTTGTCATTGCTCTACTTTTGCACGTGTCTTTGTACAACATAAATGACCAGCTTACCTCTAAAACTTTCAAATATCCATTCTCTGCGCACAAGTGGAGTGGAGTTTTCCCCAAACTGTCCTGTTCGTTGACATTGGCTCCCAGGGATATCAGGTCACTCACCATCAGATGCTGGTTTTTTTCTGCAGCAATATGTAATGCTGTCTAAGAAGGAAAGAATGGGAGAAACTCATTGTGAAAGGCAAAAATAGTTCTAAACCAGCAATGCTTGTTAGGTGGGGAGTTGGGGTTCTGGGATTCCCAGTTGTGCTAATATTTGCTCTCTGCAGATCACTTCCTGTGCCTGTTTTTCCCTCTCTGCAAGGGCAGCAGCCACACCTTGTCCAAAAGGATGCTTAGTGCTTGACAGAGGTTTGAAAGACGTTTGCATGTGATAGAAAATGACCTTATTCTTGGTAAGTTAGCATCCTACCCGTTTCTCTGCATCCTTCTCATTGATCTTATTGAGTGATGCAAATCTCTGTGCAAGTGCGTAAGTCAGAGCTCTTCTTCCCTGAGCAACAGCCTTGTGCAGCAGCCTGGAATAGAACACAGTTTTAAACAAATGCAAGATAAAGCAGTGGTTAAAATACTCAAAAATAGCAGTGAGAATGCATTTTAAAGTGTGAAATGTTAAGGTTTGCCAATGCCAGAATCTTGGGATATTTTAAACATTTCACGTGCTCTCCAGGAGCTATTCCGTGATTCCTTTTTACTAATAATCTCTATTTCCTTCTCCTCTTTTAAAGTGCCATTCAGTGTGGGGGAAAAGTTTGTAAGATGCCTAAAAATTGAGTGGAGGGGAACCCTGCTCTTACACTTAAAAGAACTATTTCCAAATTCAGAAGTTCAGTCCTGTGGAAAAGAGCTCAATTTCTTCCGTCTATTCAGTGACTTCCTTTCCTCCTGAGGAAAAAATGATTGAAATTTTTTTGAAAATTGCTTGAAAAAGTCAAGCAGGCATTGATTTTATTTATTTATTTTTATTTATTTATTTTCCCTTTGACTTGTGGCACGATATCCTTGAAGATATCTGAATAATTCTGACGCTTATTGCT
>JAAGNO010022359.1:0-14712 GCA_033439905.1 Ceryle rudis
ATGGTCCAGGTCTTGCCGTCGGGCAGACTGTTCCAGTATTGCTTGCACTCTCCCACATCTCTGAGGTACGTTACCAGAGTATTTATTTGATATATATATATATTTATGTATATATATATATTTATAAATTGTTGTTCGCCTGGTTCTTTTTCTTGCCAATCCTTTGGAATTGCTGCTGGGGAGAAGCTAGTGAAACATGCTCCCCATGCCAGCGGCCAAACACTCCCTCCCTGCGCCCCAGGGACCCTCATCTGTTCCTCTTGCTGACTCCGTCACCCAGCTCCAGCTTGGATGGGAGCGGTGAGCCGCGCTCCCCTGTCCCCAGTCTGCTGGGGTCGTCCGGTTCCTCTCCTTTTCCGGGCGGGGGCGTGTCCTTGCAGAAGTCCGTCACCCAGGAGGGCATCGAGAGGAAGCCCCGGGGGTCAACAGTGTAGAAGGGCTTGGCGTGGTGTGCAGCGGGGTGGCGGGGCGAGGAGCTGGCGTGGAGGCTGCTGGTGCTGCTGCACTTCTTCACCAACGTCAGTCCCGGCGGCGGGGGTGAGAAGAGGGAGGTCAGTGACAGGCTGCTGAGGGTCTCCGAGGGCTCACTGTTGTTGCCGACCCCCCGCAGGCTGCTGCCTGCCCCCTCCTCGTCCGAGGGGTCCATGGAGTCGTGGTGGGTGCAGCCAGGGCTGGTGCTCCCGCCGCTGCTGTGGCTGCGCTGGTGACGGCAGATGCTTCGCAGGCTGAAGAGCCCCCGGCCCCGCAGGCTCCGGCGACGGGAGGCGGGGGAGAGGGGGGCTGCCAGTGGTCTTTGGCTGTCGGCAGCTGACACGGGGCACAGAGCCATCGGGAGTTCCAGGGTGCACTGGGGAGAGTCGCTGAGGTTGAGGCTGTCCTCCAGTGTGGTCTGCAGACTGCCCGCTGAGCTGCTGCTCTGGCTGTCCAGCGACATATCGCTCTCAGGGGCCTGGGGAGCAAAGATCATGGGAAGAGGTCGGCTAGAAGCAGGGGACTTTGTGGGTTTGGTTTTTTTTTTTTTTTTTGGGTGGGGTTGTTGGTTGGTTGGTTGGTTGTTGGGGTTCGTTTGTTTTTTTGTTTTGTGTTTGTTTGTTTGGGGTTTTGTGTTTGTTTTGGTTTTTTTAAAGTGCTTAGAGGTGTGAAAATAAACCAAAATTACAGAAAAAGTGAAAAAACTCCATTTCCTCTCTCACTCTCCTCTGCTGGGGAGGGCAGCTATAAACTTCCTGAGCAATGCTGCAAAGCATCAGCCATGCAGCTTGGCCAAAGGGTTCCTTTATGAGGGAGGAAGAAAGGTTTAAATATTTTGAGCTCTGACTTCATTCTGCCTCAGCATGAATCTTCCCTTCCCATGTGAAATGCTTCACGAAAGGGAAGGGTTGCCGGGTCTGTGAGCTCTGCAGCCCCCACCACTGGGCTGTCCCTGACCACTTGGTGATCCAGGAGGCAACAGAGCTGAAGTTCCCTATGAGTCATCTCAGCTTCCCTGTGAACCTACCACACAGACTGCAGACACATCAAAACCATCAGATGGATAGAAATCAGAGGACTTCCTACATAGACCTCACTAAAAATACCAGATATATCTGGGGAGAGAAAAGAGGCCTCATGGTTCTTCTGACCAGCACTAGTGGAAATGATAATATTTAGGGCATAAAGGTGGGGTGCCCTTCCAGCAGAAAGGGAAACAGCCTTTATTTCTTTTATCAGAGCTCACTTAGTTAAGCTGTATTTCAGTTGCTCCTAGGAAATTGATCTGCACTATAAAAATCATCACTGGGACACAGCGCTAAGAATAATGTATGCAGGACTGGAAGCAGTCTCCTGAACCACAGCTATTCAATACAGTCTGCATTGCAGAATCAGAAGCTTATCAGTTTCTCCTTTACAACAGTTCACTATTTTTGCCCCAGTGATGTGCCAGCTCCAGAGCTCTTTCTCTTCATGTCTAAACTTACACCAGGAGTTTCAACACTGCAACACAGCAGTCTCGGCTTGAGGATAAATTTATCCTTGGTGAATTTATATACATTTGTATTGTGCCAACAGTGTCTGTCACATAGGACATAGAACTGGATAACATTAGAATTTTAAAATAATTTTTTAGTTTGCCTGGAATACGGTGTCCCTGTACTCCTCAATCAGGAATTGTTATGGAGTATCTTCCGAGAACAATAACAGAGATCTCTTTTGGACTTTCATCTCTGCCTCCACTGCTCTTCAGAGGCACTTGATGTTCCCTCAACACTTTCATTCTTCTCTTTCATTACTGAGAAACAGTCGCCTTTCAGAAAGAGATAACACCTTTCTGGGATGTAAGAACTAAGTGGGCAGAGGAAAACAGCAAGTTCAGGGATGTGGTATGTGGATGGGGTGTGAGGGCTGTGGAGGAGGTAGGTGGGAAAAAGCCTGTTCCGACCAAGAAGGTGTGTGATCTGGAGTCACAGTGCTAAAAGGAGCAGAGGAGGCTGTGCGGACGTTATTTCTGTGGCTCACGCACAGTGGCTGCTGTGCATGCAGGTGTCTGCAGCAGACTTGGTGCAGGGGACCCAGGTATAAGCTCAAAGGTGATGTGATTTTATCTTCATGTAGAGCTAAGCTGCAGCTGTCAACACAAATTTTTGATCCAAAGCAGAGGAATATATGATTTCAGAAAGTGAAAGCTAGACACCACCCCTTTGCTGTACAACCCTTTCTCCTCCCCAGCCCTCTTGCATTCTGCAGTCTACTTTGCTCCTCCAGCAGGTTAGGTCCAGGTCCCCCAGCCCATGACCACAGCTGCCTCTCTCCTTCCTCTGCCCTCCTCCCCATTTGGTTGTGATGTGAAGATCAAACTTTCATAGCAGAGGGAAGCAGGGGTCCTCACCTGATGAAGAAGTGAGCAGTTCACACTTGGAGATCTCAGTGATGCCCATGAGCCTTGCAGAGAGATCTTAGGAAGATTGCGTGGACATGAGACTTTCTCAGGCCCTGTCTGGGTGGCAGAGATGGCTGGGTGGAAAAATTCTGCTGGAACAGGTAACAGAGGGCAAGATGAACCTGGAGAGAAGGGGCTGGAAGGGACTGACAAAGCACCAAAAGAAATGGGGAGAAGGGAAAAAAAAAAAAAAAAAAAAAAGTTGAAGAATCCACTGATTTGATTTTGTACCATTGCTGCTGTTACACCAAGGGTCCTGCAAGTCCAGTGTATAGAGGATATTTAGTGACACACACTTCTGTCCAAAAAGCCTCAGTCTAGTGTTCACACCATGGGTCTTGCTTTCTACATAAGGACCAAAACTTGCAGCAGACCCAGATGACCTAACACAGCTCACAGTCACAAAGCAACAGCCCAGCTTGCCTCTTCTGTTGCTGCTGTCACAGAGAAATGATGACCTGTAAGGCCTTGATTCAACTATGTATCACTGCCAGAAGACTTTCATCCCAGATCCTGCAAGGAAAGGGTGAAGGGAGATAGATAAACTGGTGCTTTACTAAACCTGAGGACCACAGGAGGTAAGAGCACGCTCAAGAGTAGAACTGGAGCACTTCGGCCAAGGGCAGACATGTCTTATGTGTTTCCTGAACCTGAGGAGTCTGGTCTCAGGGCACAGCAATGTTTTACCATGCTGAGTGAGTACAATTCCTCCAGCTGGCATGTCAGAGGAGTCTGTCCTCACTTCTCTCTGGCTGTGCATGAGCATGCTACTGTGAATGGGAGTCAGCTCTTTCATGATAGTTCAAGGCAAGTCTGAGGGAGGGTATAAGATCTAGCAGCAAAAGAAGGAACTGCTCCTCACCCCATTCCTAAAGGCTGACAAACTAAAAGCTGATTCTTGGTTAGTGCAACCACACATCACATTAACTCCATTTATGGTGGAGGGAGGCAGGAGAAAGACAGATGAGCTGAACCAACCCACACGTTCAACAGATCTGGAGAATGATGAGAGCCATGCTCACCTTTGGTACTTTCATGCTTTAGCCAAGACTGGACTGAGTTGAAAGGAGTTTTCTCCATTTCACACAGGTAACTGTCTGGGTTTGTAGAGCCATCCGCACTGGATATTGGGAGCAGGCATTCCCCCAGGTTGCCTACTGCATTGGAGTCAGGGCTGTCCTGGCCATCCTGCTGGAAAAAAATAATTGAGGATGAAGACTTGTGAAATTTAATAGCAGATGACAGAGCAGACTTGCCAAAACCTTGAGAAGGGCTGAATATAAAGATACTTTCAAGCTAGCTAAGAGATGCTCAGGTTTCCAGCCCAAATTCCCTAAATTTAGGCTCATTCAGAGGAAGTTACTGACAGTAGTGAAGAGAACTTTCAAAATCATACATCCTTTTTTTCCTCCTCAAATACTTCTCATGATATGTCTCTATGGATAAGCTCTTGAAAAGCAACCAGAATAGATATTCCTCAGCAGGAACATTTGGATAAATATTTCAAACAAGCGGGGGCAGAAATACAGTGCATGGTGCAACATGACCATGACTGCTGGGGCTAACCTTGATCTCCTTAGGACTCATCGGAGAAATGCTGCAATTGTCTGACTCATCTCCTAGAAGGATGGAAGAGGACTTCTCTGAGTTGAGGGATAAAGCTTCCATTTCAGCCAGCTGAACCTGCAGGAAGGGAAAGGAGGTGTCACAGGTCCTGTCTGGCATCCATATTTCAAGCAGTCACACTGTTTATGGTGGCTAAGTGAGAGCCTGTAGACCAGAGATCAATTTTAGATTGTATTCCTTGGATAGATCAGGTACTGACTAACAAAGCCAGAGCTGGGCAGGAGAATCCACTTTTTAAGGAAGGTCGCACATATGATCTGCAAGCAGCTCACTGCCACTCCATGCTTCTCTAGTGCCACAACTGGAGAAAGGAGTTCTGAATCTGTCCCAGCAATATGGCTGGCACAAGGCCCTGCAAGTAAAGCCAGGCTGGGAGAGGGCTCCCTCAGGTCAGAGACAAGGCAGTCTGCTCTGCTGAGAGATGGACTCCTCTCTCTGAAGGCACCACAGACAGCCCTGCTTAAACATGAAAGTGCTTTCATTCCAGGGGTAGTCATGCCTCTTACAATCCATGCCAATATCATGCTTTTCATATTCTCTTACCTTCATCACTTAAACTGTTTCCCTCCAGCTTCCCCATGTCTTCCCTCTCCCCTTACCTCTAACCTACCTGAGACCTGAGCTAACGCCATCTCCCACCTTGCTCTCCATCCCTAACTCACCTCTCCCACCACCCACAGTTGTGCTCTCTTGCTTTCTAAAACCAAGTCTGATCACTGCATATTTCTCACCCTTGAGCCTCAGCTCTGCCCCAGTCCCACGCCTGACCTTGCTTCATCTTTTGGCCTGTTTCATATCACATGCACCCCTCTCCCATCCTCTTTTCTCCAAGCTTTCAGTTAGCTTCTGCCTTACATCTCTTTTCCACAGTGCCTGAAAAGCAGCATCTTCTAGTAGCCCAAGCAGCTGCTCTATCCCTTCTGTGCTTGGATTTCCATCCCTGGTCTCTACAGTCCCACCAGTTCCCACCACCAGCACCTGACTCTTGAGAGCTGTGTTCTGGGTTGTCTCAGTCAGGACAGCTTGCTTCCTGGCCATTTATCCTGTCCTTCTCTATTTGTGTGTTTACAAGAGGTGGGTACAGATTTTGTGCATAAGAGCAGGTGAAATGTTTAGAGAGATGACTCCTTCGAGCTGGGAGTTTAGTGGCTTGTGCTGATGCTAGAGACTGGAAGAGGTCTCCGTCTGAGGGACAGTACTCTTTAAATAAACAGAAAACTAGAGGTGATTTAAATAAAGGGCACAAGTGACATCCTTATTTGGGGTATTATTCTGGCACGGGAACATGGTGCAGTTTAACCATAAAGAGAGCCCCAAACCAACAACTACTGCTCAGAGCATGGGCACACCAAAGAGCCCACAATGAAGTTATGTCAAGCACGCTACACAGCCACAGGTCAGCAACTACTTGTGTAGAGAAACACAGTCTTCATTTAGTCCCACTTAATGTGCATACTTATCCATTACTCGCCTAACTGCTTGTTACACCAGAACAGTCTTACAGCTGTGCTTGTAGAGACGCGAGCGTGAGACGTGATAACATCTGTGACTACCTTCACCATCCATAAAAAAAGATTTCAACAAAAGCCAGAATAGTCTGTTCTTCACCGAACCACTTGCTCACAAATTCTGGCCACCCTGAGATCTAGACAAAAAACATAACCGACAAAGTCATGAAGTGATAAACTGCGTGTGTGGAAACATGGTTCACCTCTGCTCACTAACTCCTGCCACTGGCTAAACACACTATCAGCCACCAATGCACAGACACCTAACTGTCAACCAGCCCAAGAGTGAAAGGATAGAGATGACAAGAGACGAGGTTTGCAGTAGGAAAAAAGCCAATGGTTTGTTCTTACAGCTTCCCTTACTGGAGAATATTTTTAAATCATCTGACTAAAGATGAGGAACAAAGACTTTTTTAAAATTGCAGTGGGGGAAAAGGGGCAGTTCACGAGGAGCACAATCCATGAAAACTGCCAGGGACATGAACCTGAGACACTGAACCATGCACACAAATCCTTTAGAAAACGACTGGCTGCAGATAAAATCTATCTTTAAAGAAAAGAGCCATGATTACAAAAATCCTTAATTGTACAAATAATTGGTTGGAAAATAGGATGCCAGCAGCATAACTGGGAAAGATCCTGAGCAATTCTACTCAATGAAACAAAAAGCATAGCACATATTAATAACTTTGAGCATATGTTTAAGTGTTGTGTCCATCCACTGTGTTCAGAATCTTGACAGATTAAACTACAAACAAAATAGGAGTGAACATTTTTGGCTAATACGTGATTTTTGTCACATGGGAAGAGCAAGGGTCATTTGTCAGGCAGCAAGAACACTTTGGTTTGAACACACGCGATTGAATAGGACTAGATAAAAACTGGTTTGCCTATATAACTTGCTGTTGATTGCTTTTGAGATGGTACAGTTCTCTGTGTGTACAATGCACATTCAGGTGTGTGACATACCAGAGCACACTCCGATTTAATGGCTATGTGCATTGCTGCTGTTAGTGCTGGGACAAGCCAAGCTGTGCCTTCATCTAGTGATTTTCTGTTGGAATTTCCTCAATGCTTTTTATACTGTGAGATAGCAAGAGTAGGTCATGATCAACTGTGACTTAAAAACCTGAGCTGTAGTTTTGATTGATATGATCAGAAGTAAAGTATCTCCATTTTACTACTAAAGTTATTCCCACAGATATAGGTAATTTCTTTTCAGTTCAACATTTTAGATAAATTGAAATACCAATTTTGAAAAATAATTTATGGCTCTGTAACAGCCATTACAAAATATGATCTATGAATAATTCTTCAGTTGTGATTATTCTGTTGAACTCTTTGCTGCGGCTGTGGGTTGTACTTGAAGATTTTGCTATCTACTTTTCTTGGGAAGAAAACCGGTTGTCTTCATTCTTAGGCAGGATACTGAAGACTATCTGGAAGTTTTTCAAATGCAGCAAACTAGCTGTAAATGACTTAATGACTTAATTTTGGGGTAATCATTCTGGAATGCCTGAGAAGACCTGATTTTCTGAGAAGGCTGAGCACCAACTGCTGAATAAAAGGACTTATGTAAAGCAGTGGAAATTGCAGGTAATTGAAAAGTAGTTATTTGGCTGCATTAATGCAGCATCCATTTGTTAGTGTTGCAAAACTGATAAACTACATCAATGTTCACATTTTGATATGCTGAAATGGAAGCTATGGGGACAGGCAGATAGCTGAGAGGCTGAAAAAAATAGAGCATCAGAACTAGGCATCTGAAGCCAAACAAAATACTGTTTTCTTCAAACACAGATAAAGTAATCTGCCAATGAGAGCTCTCTTCCCAAGTTTCCTGGTTTCTTCATAAACAATAGCAACAAATCAAGTTAGTTATGGGGAAGGAGATGGTGAAGATTGCCTCTGAGGTACTGATTTACTGTCAGATGAACCACACGACTGTTACAAGTCTCACCATGATCATAGCACTTAAATACTACAAAATTATTTCAGAAACAAAATTAATTCTGCTACTCACCTAACTTCTCCCAGAAGTTTCACAACCTGAAAAGACTAGCTGCTTAAGAATTATTTTTCCAAAGCATCTACTAGCTTTAAAAGCACAAGTCTAAGCCATTTGTTGTCCTGCTTTTAGCAACAACTCATTTGTCAGATAACATGTTCTCCATCAGAAAAAAGACTCTCAAACTTTCTCAGTGGGGCCATTTTTGTCTAGTTTTTGCTCAAACTAATTACCTGTTTTTCACCACAACCAATCCTTGCTCACACACGCTTACTCTATTCAACAAGGCATTTAAGCATGTGCTTAATTAATCTACCTCAAGAGGGAATAAGCAAGCACATGTTTAAAATTAAGACAAAACACATGCTGAAATCTCCCACTGAATTGCCCGAGTGCTATCATTGGGGTGAGATCCTCCATACAACATGAGCTTGAACCTCTGCTTTTCTTGCAAAATTGAACTCAACAAGAACTGCCAGGATGCCATAGTCATTTCTTTACATCTCACTCAGTCCTTCCTGACCTGTGTCCTGGCACATCTTGCCTTTCCACCATCTCAGACATCTCCCTGTGGCTAAGGAGGGCAGGCCTGTACTAGAGGCAGTATCAGCAATTCATGATAGACGACAAACACACGTCAACAAGCGCTCTGTCTACACAATCTACAGCCAGGAGCACACATCAGGTGACCTGTGGGCATGTGGGTGTGGGTGTGCAGGTCTTGAGGGAAGAGTCCCCTCACGCATCCTCGTACGCGGGTTACCTCTTGCTTGTCATGGTTACACTTCTCGCACATGGCCGGCGAGGAGTAATGATGGAAGACGGAGCCCGATAGGTTATCGATGATCATTAACTCCCCGTCGAAGGAGTCCTTAATAATTAAAGAGACACTGTCCAGCCATAAGTTCTCCTAGGGGACAAGAAAGGGGGGAGGATGGGAGAGATCATTTTAAGAATGCCGAGTTTTTTGCTTCAAGGTTTCATGTGAATTTGGGGCTGGGTTCTCCACCCTGACTCATCTGGAGCAGTACCTTGTTCAGCAGGTACCTGCACAGGTTCACTGGGGGAGCGTTTGCTCCTTAGGGTGTGTAAAGGTGTCGGAGTTCAATTAAAAAAAAAAAAAAAAAAGAGAGAAGGACTCTCTCTTCACTCACTGCCAGTGCCCCATAGCACTGCTCATACCTTCCTTCCAGCTCTGCTGGAGTGCCTCACTCTTGATCTGCCAGTTCCCCCACTCTCTTTGCCTGAGCTCCCCTCACAAATTTGCTCCTAATATACCTTTAGCTGATCTGCTCCATCCCTTCTCTGCTGGCCCTCAGGTTCCTACACCATGATGACAATGAACAGGACTCACTGCTGTCACAGCCTCATCCCCACGTGATGCTACCAACTCAGAAGTCTACCACTGGAAGTAAACCTCTCACCCTGAGGTGGAAGAGTCTGTCTGCTACCGCTAAGCCCTCTGTCACCTAGGCTGCCCAGCTTCTCCCCACAGCTACTTTCTTCAGCCTGGTGCTGAGCTCAAAGGTGTACTCACCTGTGCTGGAGAGTAACATCTCATGCACAGATGTCCTTCAGGATCTGTTCTTCCACCACCACCTCCTGTTCCTGATCCTTTTCCCTGTCCTGAATTTGAGGAGGCTGACTTGCGAGAGCACAGCCCATGTGCAAATTCCAGCTCAATCTCAGCATCCATCTCTGCATCCTCCTGGGCCTCCTTGTTGCTGTCGTCAAGATGTTTCATGAGCACAGCTACTACCACATTGATGAGGACAAACTGGGCTGTGAGCACAAAGCTGACAAAGTACAGTGGGGAGATGAACTGCAGGTTGCTGAGGCAGCTCCGGTCATCATGGCTGCAGTCACGCAACGTATCCTTGAGGGGAAGTTGGGTTTGAAAGGAAACAATGGAAGGAAGGAAAGATGAAAGTAAGAATATAAGATTGGCTGCTTTTTCTGTCAAAATGCTGATGGAAAGAACAAGACAAGCATTTCTATCACCCCACACCCTCTGAGATCACAAAGTCCTCAAAGCATCTGGGACACTTTCTGTTCATGTGCTTTCTGCTTCGTAGCATATACATCCAAAGGTGTACAGAGCAAACTACTTTCAGACCATCACATGTTGCTGCCACTGTTGCCCCACACGTAAGAACAAGTATGAGCAGTCTGGTGCTGCCTTCTGTCATCCAGACTCAAAAGCACTATACGTATTCAAAGAACTTTCCTCTCCATGTCCTTTGAAGTAGGAAGTATTTATTTTGGATTGCCCTGGTGGCTCTGCAAGATGGGTGCTTTGTTGCACTTACATTCAGCTTTGATAAGAGGTCTTATGACAGTGGATATTCCCTCTTAGCCTGGGTAGTAATATTGTTCCTCCAAATGGCAGTTTGCACATTTCTCAGCCAGATGTCTATAGGACTAGATGAGGCCAATGTCCAAGTAACCATGGTGGGGAGGGAGAGTCTGGCCCAAGCAAGGACCTTTTCTAGCAACCCACCTCCTGTGTACCTTCCTTTTTCTAGCCCAAGCACTGCTGAACAGAGTACACATCAGAATTTCTCCTCCCCCACAATAAGGACATCCATGTCCCTGAGTCTCAGTTACCTTCATGATCCCATTCCAGTTGTCACCTGTGGACACCTGGAAGAGTGTGAGGAAGGCCATCCCGAAGTTCTCAAAGGTGGCGTGGCGGCTCATGCCCTCACAGGGGTTCTCATCATTGCATACTGAAAGGAAGGGGATCACAGCTATCAGTGGAAGACAGACTTCCAGCCCAGAGATCAACAGCAGGAGCTGAGGAAGAGAACTTTAGGCTTCTCACAACCTGGAGACCTCAGGTAATGGCATCAGCACCCTGCCCTACATTAGGCTGACGCTCAGCAATACAGAAAAATCCCTGATGGCCCAGTCCCAGGATATCAGGCAGTGTAACTCAGTAGCTCAGGGGTATCCTCCCAACATGTCATTGTTCTACCTTTCTTCTTGATCAATATTCCATGGCAAAAGATGTAAATAAACTTTCCCTGAGTTTTTCTTGCAATCTTGAGAGCAATGTCAAAGTAGGCAGTGCAGAAAAACCACAAGTTTAAAAATGAATGAGAAAACAGACACTGATTTTATTAGACTGTTAGGATAATAACAATTTAGAGGGAAATTCCTCTTATATCAATTATGCATAAGGGAGCATAAAGGCCATCAAGTAATTCAGTCCCTTTATTGAATGAGTACTAATTTTGAGAAACCTCAGCTTCCCAGGAGGTTTGTAACTCACACTGGAGCATAGTCTGCTTGAGACTTACCAAGTTTTCCAAAGAGCTCCACTCCTAGAGCAGCATAGATGAAAAAGAGGAGCATGAAAAGGAGTCCAAGGTTTCCCACCTGAAAACAAACACCACGGTCAGCCTACCCTAAAGCTTATTTCATGTGTACAGGCAAGTGTTTCTGTCTTTCAAAGCCTGAAGAGCAGAGCAGCAAATTCCCAGCGTACAAATGCGGCCAAACAATTGCTCAACACTTGGTAAACCACTAGTGATGGCACCAGTGGCAAGTGGACTTGAAGGATGCTCTTTTCCTAGTTGCCTTCACTCCACTCAGACCAGGGCTGTCTGGAGTGTGCAGTTTCTGGGCGGGCCAGGTGAAGACAAGCACGTTGAAGCAGGGGAACAGAAGGTGAAGCCAGTTTGGCTGGGTGAAGGACAAGCTATGGATTACAGCATACAGACATGTCCTGCAGTGCTACATGCCCCACCAAACTGCCTAAGTTCCTTGAAGTTATGCTCATGCGAAGAGCGCAACAGCAGTGCTCCAAAGAGACAGGGACACAGGTACAGCAGCTCCTGCCATGAACCAGGCAGAGCATGGTGGGGCAAAGCACCAGCTACATATGGAGGTTACAACAGGGCTTGTGGAAGGAGTAGGCAGGTGGAAAAACAGAAGGGTAAAGAGGCACTTTTGAAATGTGTGGAGAGGGAGCAAAGAGGACACTATGAAGGAGTAAGGAGAGGAAGCAGAGCTTCCTTTGCATCCCATGAATAAATAGGTCAAAGCCTGATTTCTGGGCCTCCAGCAGCTGCTGTTGGGAAACTTCAAGGAGAGGATTGCTGCTTTGTGGTGCTCAAAGGCATCAGTGCCACCAGCAATATGGGCACTGCACCCAAGTCCTGACTTTCCCAAACCACTGCTTGCCTCTGAATCTCCTGCCACCCAGCATGTGGGGCAGCTGGGACATACACGAGGAGAAGGAGGGCATTTTGGAAGAGGTAGGCTGAACAGTAACATAAAATGCCAGTAACAGTTAGCACACTGTTGGTAGAACAATAGAAGGCAGGGAAAAATAAGAACCTAACTGGTACATGGGTGTTTCTGAAAAACTGAACAGTGTCTGGTCTGAATGTATGTGGTCACTGGGCTTTTGTTAGGATCATCCACTCCAGGAGTCTAATTTAGGCATTGCAACTGCTGAGCCATCCACATTCAGGAGAGAAATAAATGATTCAGCCCACCTATTCCCCTGGGCTGCCAGATCCTAGCTCACTACATACTCAGTGGAAGAAATTATTTCTGATGACTAAATTGGACACCATAGTAAATGCTGTGAACACACACATCTGGATCTGAGTCTACAGGGTATTAAGCAAAAGAAGTTAATAAAACTTAGCTAAGGGCTACATTTCTAAAGGGCTCTTTAAAATTAAAGCTCTATTGACTATAAAGAATTGTTGCAGTATAACGACGACAGGAAGAGTATTGAAAAAGGACAAGTAGAGACACCTTATATGCCATTAACAAGCCAAAATCCCTGATGTGAGTCGGTGCTCTAGGAACATAAAGAGAAAGGTCAAGAGGAGGAAAAAGTGCAAGGGAAAGGACAGCTTATTTAAAACTGCTTCTTTTGGCAAAGCCAATAAATCTTGGAAAGTAATATTTCAGATAATTCACTTGTCCCCTGAAGACCCAATGCATAAAATATGGAGACTAAATTAAATCTTTTAACAGTAAAAATGGGGGATTTTATCCCTGCTTTAAGTGCAGATTTTTACACAGCTTTAACTTTGGAATGATTTTTGATCTCTCTGTTATATAACTTCATTAAATGAAGCCAACCTGTTACAAAAGGAAGCAAAAGCCAGTCAATAGGAAGTGGATTGATCATAGGCTTTGATGCTGGAAGGATTAAGCACTGCTTGTTATGACCTTTCAGGGAATATCTAGAGACTGGACCTTTAGACACTTGCTTTTGAGGGGTTTGTGCAGATATTAATGATCTCCAAAAGACCTGACCTGCCATCTTTGTTAGCAAAAGACTTGTAGATGAATGGGAGACAGAAAAGCCAGAATTTATAAAGTATGGAAGAATATACCTGTGGTTTGTGGCTAGGACCAGAGCAGGGCTCATTGGCTTGAACTGAGGTCCCGCCTGTGCTTTTTGCCATCCTGAGCAAAACATTTCACTAGAACTAGAACATCTACATGACATCATGTCATGTAGATGGAGAAACAGAGTCAAGGATATAAACATTTCCTCTTATTTGTTCTCTATAATTTGGGACTAGAAGTTGAGTCTCACTGTTTAAGTGGAAATATACTGCAGAGTCCTCTTAGCAAGGGCTCCTGGACACTAATTCAGCCAGCTCTTAATATCTATGAGCATTTGTCTGGGTTGCAGAATAAATATGCCACAGACATGCAGACCCTGGATCTGAAGACCTGCTCTGTTACAGATTCTCTCACCTGAGAAAAATCTGCTGTTGTGGCTCCTGGAAAGAAAAAAGCAAGGTGCAAAGAAGATGCACTGAGCCATCCTGGGGCAACAGAACCAGAACTAAAAAACTTACTGGCCTAAATTTGCCAGCTCTAAGAACACCCTTAATCTCCTGTTCCTTCCATTATCCGGTATCTCAGCCCCCAGCTATCCGGGGTGATAGTATTATTATACAGCCTACATATGAATTATGTATTTATTAGACAAAACCACAAATCATTATTTATTAATAAGAATGGAAGATCAGAGAGAGCTCCATACAAGATTACAGTGTTTCCCCCTCACTTTTGTGTCACGAGATTCCTCTAATTCAGATTGATATTTATTCTCACCACCATCAGAAGTAAACTCCTTGGGTTTGTTGTTTTCAAAATGATTCTCAGGTCTGTATCAGTCAGTGGGACTGGCATATTAGCTGATAAATCAACTGACAAATGCCTGCACATATCGATGATATGCACTATAGCTGTCTGCTTGGGGCCTGCAGGGGAATGATCTGATGTATGATCAGTAGAGCCACTTGGTGCCATTACTCCTTGCTTAACAATTCTCTCTCAAGGACCCAAAAGGAACGGGGACCAGTCTCCCTGGCTGCTCATCCATCACGGAGGATGCTTTGTGTAAAGCACCATGTCAGCATCTCATTCAGGAACAGCTGCCGCTTACAGCTCATGAAATCCTTCTGTCTAGCTGTCTTGCAGTAGACACTTAACTGCCGGCTGCGTGAGCCACAACAGAGCACGTCACTGCTTCTCATACATGAGAGGCTCAGAAACACAAAGGGATCTGGGAGAAGGAAAGGAAAGGGGAAAGGAAAGAGGAAAGGAAAGAGGAAAGGAAAGAGGAAAGGAAAGAGGAAAGGAAAGAGGAAAGGAAAGAGGAAAGGAAA